>JAMKCH010041989.1:0-12431 GCA_023653785.1 Ophioderma brevispina
GCCTTCACATTTTCCCCCCCTAAAAGGACCGGAAAGAATGAGAAAATGATTACCTCAGGGAAGCTTTTTATGAAAGCTTTTGGCATTTTAGTATACCGGATGTAAGTTCACTAGGGGGCGGGGTGGTAACCACCCACCCCCTTGGTAAGCCGACGGGTTTTAAAGTTTCATGCCAATATTGCCACAAAACAGTTAAGAAATTTAATAAACTGTCACTTGACCCAATTTCCTTTATGCTAGTGGTCTTGTACAACCTGCATGGGTCCTGATGAATACCGTGTTGTGCCTTATAACGCCCCCTGCTCTAAGAAATGCCCACCTACGATTTTGGATAAAAACAATTCAGAAAATGAGTAAGGGCCTTAACCTAAAAAAAAATTTCCCAACATGATTTGAATGGCTGGGGACTGTCGTAATCCATATCCTAATCATGCTGTCATAAATGCTTTCTGCTTCCGCACATCAAAAACTGGACCCATGTGCTGATTATAATAGCCCTGCGGTTGAAATCCCCAGGCGCACGCCCCCCCCCCACTGGAATACCCTTTATAAAATCAGTGTGTCAAGGTTATTTTTGCGGGGATTTTTGACTTAACATTTTATTTACTGGAATAAACACCCCTTTTTGAAAAATGCCCGCCCGGGGCGTTATTAGGAACAATACGGTATGCATTGCATAATTTGACATATCCAATTATCATGTACCATATTGATACAGTATTGGAAACTAGGAGGGGGACATGAACAAATTTTATAAGTTATAAGGGGGAAACCCTGAAATCCGTATGGAAAATGAATGGGGAATCCGAAAAATCAGGTAAAAAAACATTGAAATTGCCCCAACTCCCGATCCCCGCCGCCCCTGCCGTAAATAGACGACTCCCTCCCTTGGTCCATGACCTTTGGACATCATCCACACAGGAAGGACCCTTAGTCTGGTATAAAATTGCATTCATTGAGTCCAATACATCAATGTATTGTTCAAGCCATGATTTGAAAAAAATATTGGCCAGACAATCGAGCCCAATATTTTTCAACTCATGTCTGAGACCAATAAATTTGGCATTGGATCGAAAAAAAGAATCCATGTTATCATTAATGTTTTGAGATCTTGTGTGCACTATATTACTATACACATTTCATTTTAAAAAAGTGTGTAAAGGAACCATAATTATAGCTATAGAAGATGATGCATGGATTATGCAGAGCAAATAAATCCCAATAACCCTATGAAACCTGAGAAAGCAGCAAAAGTGCATGGAACCAAATGGAAACCACCACAATGTGGACACCACTAAAGACATAGAATCACTTAACACCAGGAACCATCAAACACCCGTAACCATCAAAGGCATGGGAACCACCATGCATTCAAAATAGAGTACATCAACAACAGAACCACCCAACACTGGTAACCACCCACATGAACCACCAAAAAACAACCCAAACAATACCCAAACCCCCACACTGGTGGAACCACCCAACACTTGGGACCACCCACCCTGGGGACCACCCACACTGGGGACCACCCAACACTGGAACCACCCAACACTGGGACCCACCAACACTGGGAACATCTCCACACTGGGAACCATCCACACTGGGAACCACATAACACTGTGAACCATTCAACACTGGGAACCACCACCAAACACTGGGGACCATCCAACACGTGAACCATCCAAACACTGGGAACCATCCATACATTGAATCACCTACGGTGAACAAGCAAATACTGGAAACCACCCAAAACATGGAAGCGCTGGAACTCACGACCACCCCCACCACACAAAATGAAACATCCTAAATGTCCAACCAATCATCCGCATGTGCATAAAATTGAGTCCAAAGTGGTAAAAAATTGGCACACCGGTTTTCTTTCTGCTGGCATGTGCGATGACTCAAACTTCATTTTTATTGGGCCTACCGTTTTTATATATATAGGACGGAATATGTCTCAAACTAATAATGGTGTAAATTGGACTTAAATGAAAAACCCCACCAAAACTGGAACAACCACGCACATACATATGCACACAACACAACCTCAGATTACTTAAGACCTTGTCATGACCTTTGACATCATGCCCATATGAGGGAACCCCTACTGCACCACTTATTTACACCGCAGTCTGGTATCACTTTGATTTGATTGAGCCCTTATTTATGGTTTTTTTGCATTATGATTTGCAAAAATATTGGGCAGACGTAGTCGAGCCCATATTTTAAAACTCATCGTGAGACCATAAATTACTGTGCACAAATAATCCAATTTTATCATTATATGTTTTGATCCAATATTTTCCCACCCATGGATCCATAAAAAATGAATAATAGTGTAAATCCGACTGAACTTTTCGAAGGAGACATCAAAAACTGGCAAACATACACATATCGACATGCGAAGCTATCGGCCAATATCCCCTACTGCTTCATGTCAGAGGGATAACAAATTTTACTTTGCGACAAACACTTAATAAGAGATATCTAAAGTAGGATCTCCTCTCCAGTATTGGTAGATGCAAGTTGACCTAATAAATTTGGTCCCGGCCATAACCCTCCAATTTTTTTATATGCCATACAAACATTTCTGGGGTTCTCTATATTTATCTTTTTTCTGACTTTCTGGAACTTAAAGTATATCGGTCACGATTTTATACTGTTGATACATCTACCCACAGACAGATATATATCTACAACAGCCTCTCAATTCAGGTTATGTTACAGTTCAAGCTGGTGGTCGCAGTAGTTACACCTCTATATCTGATAATGACTGTGGAGATGGGAGGGAGGGAGGGGGTCATAAATTTACGCGGGGGGGGGTGGGTTAGGGGGGGATGGGGGGGGGGATTTGGGGGAATCCCGAAACGTTTGTAAGAGAGAGGGGGAACGTGAATCTTTCATCAACGAGGGGAACATGAACTTTTAAATGTTTTAAAGGGGAAATCAGCATGATCCAAGGGGGGAGTGTGAAACTTTGTGAACGGAATCGAGGAGGGGGAAAAAGTTTGAATCCTCCATTCCCCCGGCATAAATAATGACGCTCCTAAACCGGTTAAAGGATAAAGCAGCGATAAGCGAGACACTAAAAGAAACAAATGTGGAAATGCATTTAGCTATAAATCAAAGATAAGTATGTACAATCATAGCTATTTTATGCAGGAAACAAAAAACATGAAATAGCAAAAAACAATGAAGGGATTTAGAAAATTGTCATAACCGTCTCTGCAACAATTAGAATATACAGCAATGCATCTCAAAATCTACACAAACAGCTGACTGTGCGATTTACACCAGAACAGAATAGACGAAAGTCAGTAATGTTGTGCTTGAGGTCAAATTGTTCAGGTCATGGTGCACAATATTATGCTTATAAATTTGGGATATTCACAGGGAAAGGCTTTTTTATTTTGACGTTGGAATTTTGATATGCATATATAGAAATTACAGAATCAGCTAAAAAGTACTGCCTTGTCTTTACTACACAGATTTCAAAGCCAACCACTGTTCAGAGTTCTGTTAGTATATCCATGTCAGTAACAAAAAATCCAATAAAATTTAATGATTTTGTTGATGTTTCAATCACAAATTGCTCTGCTTATCCCTTTAAAAAATCCATTTAAAATACAAATTTATCAGGGTTGTGCTACAATACACTCGCCATAACCACTGCACTTGTAAAATTTAGCTCTCTCCAGACCTCCAAATTGACCAGTGCACAGCTAAGATTTCTGGGTATGTTTCCTCTATTGAGCATCTCCAAGGGACACTACCTAATAAACACATGACACTTGTATGTTTATGGTGATCTAGAAATAACAATATCCTGTACTTCCCCTACTACAACCTACTCCACCTCCACTGCTTATAATATTACAATACCCAATGGAACAAAGTTTCTGCGATAATGCTAAGTTTCCCTAAAACCTCCAGGGGTATTGAAGGAAATGTATAGACTGGGGTAAAAAGCCTTGTATAACCCCTGAGATACTTCCTTTTAAAAGTGTTCATGAGGGCTAGTTATGTTTACCATATGCTTTTGAATAACCATCACAATAAGCTTCTATACTGTCTAAAGTCAATCCTCTTCCAGCATTAACCCCATTCTTACAAAGTGCCCCTGATTGCCTCAATAATGAAACATGTCTTTCTTTCCCTAACTGTAGTAATTGTCATGTGGTTAACCTCTATAGTTATGTCGTTGTCCACTGGCCGCTGAAACTCTAAAGTTCAAAAGTTTGGAGTGTCGATCAGTTTTTGGCCCATGTAGAGCATTTGCAGATTTTTTAGTCTAGCGGGGTTTTAATCCCCCCTAAAAAACGTGGGGAGCACAAACTCCTCTGGAGTGTTTTGAGTATGATATGGGTGGTGGACAGTTCTGGATATGGAGGGGGGTGACTAACTTTGCAATGTCCTCTTTGTTACCAAATTCCTCCTATCCTTTGTTTGAATATCAGGCCCGAAAGGCCACATCGTCATTAAACATGGTAGAGATTTGGATATCATTTGGAAGCTTGTATTTTCTTTCCCATTTTTATCTGGGAAATATTTTGGCTGATCCTTTTAATCTCATTTGATGCTATGAGCAAATATTAATATTAGTTTGCGGTTACGGATTTTCCCCCCTTCCAGTGACCCGTGGGCGTTGTGATACGCTTATGTTACATATCAGATCCAAATGAATCTCGAATTGAATGTCGTTGATACTTTTTTTTTAATATTATTTTATTTTATTTTAGAAATACACTTTTAGGGGCCTATCGGTGATTTACTTTTTTCATCCCTTTGCACAGACTTGTCCTGTTTCTGCATTTTTGGGCGATATGTCGAGTTGTTCTAAGGAAACCTGCAAGCTTGTTTGGCTTACTTGTATCTTATCTCGAACTTTGGCAAATCACTGATCGTGTCGGTTAATGAATGAGACTGGTAACATAGTTTAATCCGGGATTGGTTGTTGGGGGGGCGAGGATTTTCGATATTTCGGGTGCTAATCTGCGCTTAAAACTGGATTCCATCCCCGCGACTTTTTCCCCCGACACGATTCGATCACCCCCCCCCCCCTCCCCCCCCCCCCCCCCCCCCCCCCCCCCGACATTCCCCTGGTAGGTGCCTTGTCCGTTTCTTATGCTTGCTACTACTATTAATCATATGATATGTCATTTATGGTATTATACACAGTATAATCTATTAATTATGTTCTTTATCATACTACAAATTATTTATTATATTTATATGATCATGTCATTTTCGGGTATTTATTATATTATAATACTATTATATGATTTTTTCACTCTTTATCAATTATTGTTGCTATTTCTATCGTGCTAATTGCCCAATTCCATAACTATTTTTTATTCCCATACCCCAGTGAAATGGTTCCTGTGTTGAGCTCTATGGGGCCTATTTAATCCATAAAGCGCCCTCTGGCCCCATTTCTTCAGTTCAGTCTCCCCCCCCCCCCCAATTTTTTTTTAAAAAAAGTAAAATTGTTTCATTTTTCTTCTTTTGTCTTCTTTAATTTCTCTTTTCTTCGTGGTTTTATTATTCGTGTTGCCACGTTGGCCTAAATATGGCTAGTAATTATTGTAATACTTGCGTAAAACTATTCGCATGCCTCAACTTGGTACTTGTAATTAATTAAATTAAGTTACCATACTCGTTGTATTTACACGATGTACAGAAATTGGTATTGTATTTTCAAGTAATGGCGACTATTTTCCGTTACTTTATCACTATGTTGATGATGATGAGTTTAACTTTGCATTGTTCTGTTTATATAATACAATTCTTTTTAATCTGAATGCTCAGTTTGAAACTCAATCCGTTTAACTTTGAAGAACTGTTTCGTACATCGCCACTTGAATCAGTTAATCTATCTGATCAATCAAATCCTCCTAGCAAGTGTTCATATTTTTTGACCGCAATATTTCCTGCTCGGGCAACAATGAGTTTTCTATCTTCATTTTAATTCACGTAGTCTCAAACAAAACTTTGATACATTCACAATTTTCATTTCTGGTATTGATCACGTTTTCTGTCATTTCCATCTCCGAAACTTGGGTTTAGTGATGATAATACTGATAGTGTGATAATTGAGAATAAATAAGAATTTATTATCGGTATATCTACCGGGCCACTACATGATCTTGATTTATTTCTGTAAGACCCTGGGAGAACTGTCTTTCGAATATCTAATGAAAATAAACAGTGCTTATATTTCAGGTGATTTTAATTTGAGATTTATTGAAGCACGATACTAACAATACAATTAATACTGAATCTAAACAAACATTTTTTACAACAAAATGGACATGCGTCCTTTAATTGAAAGACCCTACCATAATTAACACCCTACATCAGCCCTCTTAATCGATAACATTTTTACTAGTTTCTCACACACCATATAACTTCTTTCTGTATTTTTGTTACCGATATTACTGATCATTATCCAAGTTTTTTCAAAATCACAGCCGTTCCACTAACTAACAATCATAACCAGCGTAATCAAAGTCTCTGTACATTTAATCCAAGAGGATCCTAATTTTTATAATCATTTAAGTCTTGTTGCCTGGAATTCGTTACTAACATGAATTCCTGCGAATCTGCGTACAATTCTTTTCCATTTCTAAATTCATGATTTATATAATGTTTACTTTCCTTTAAAATTGTGTTTTTCGCTACTCTGATGGTTCCAGCAGTCGCCTAATACCTCGGGCCTTGGATTACAACAGCAGTTCTAAAGTCAATTGGTCGAAAGGATAAACTCTACAAGAAGTACGTCAGCCATCCTACTGAGTTTAATAAAACCAACTATCATGCTTATCGCAATCGACTTACTTCCATCAATTATTTATTAGAGCTTCAAAAAAGAATTATTGCCATAAAATTATCGATATGTTAAAATACCACAAACAAACGTGTAATATTTGAAATTCAGTTCTTGGTCGTCATAATAAACCCAATCACCCAGCCTTTTTTTAACAGCGATGATGTGTTTAAGTGCAGATCCGAAAATAATTGCACGAGTTTCTATTCATATTTCGGGCGTCAACAGTGGGTCTAAATAGCTAAAAATATTAGTTCTAAGCACATTTCGTCTTTTTTAAACAGTGTTCGTTCCCCTCCCGATCACTTTTCATTTTCACCTACAAGTGCCGAGGAGATTATCAAGTTATGTAATTCCGTTGAAGTCCGACGCCAGCAGTGGTCATGATGAATAAACCTAGAAGTTGTTCAAGGTTGTTCAGCCACTTATGGCCGCAACCGCTTGCACACATTTTAACCACCCCCCTCGTCCATATCTACTGGCGTCGTTCCTAGCCAACTTAAAATTACTCGGGTTGTCCCTATTTTAAAACCGTATCGTCATGATATTTCAAATTATAGACCATTTCAGTTCTTTTCTTTTCTTCCGACTTTTTCTAAAATCCTTGAAAGCCTGGTTTATAAGAGGCTCTACTAATCGGTTTTTTCATTTCAAAAGATTTGAGTTGCTTCATGACTCTCAGTTTGGTTTTCGTTCAAAACGCTCTTCATTTATGGCTATTATGGAAGCATATAATAACATTGTTTCCAATTAGATAATCAAATAAAAGAACATACCCTTGGTATTTTTTTTGACCTCTCGAAGGCATCGCACCATGTAACCACACGACATCTTCTCTCAAACATCTCTCATTATGGTATTCGTGGATGGCCTTCGAGTGGTTCAAAGACTACCTTTCTAATAGATCTCAGTTTGTTTAAATTTTTCTCAGGTCTGATTATTTGCCAACAACTTGTGGCGTCCCACAAGGCTCAATTCTTGGTCCACTATTATTTTAATATACTTAAATGTATTTTTCCTCCTTTTCAAGTAAAATGTTTCCTTTATATTATATGCTTGGAGATACCAACTACGTACTGGCTGCACATGAAAACTTTCGCGAGATTTTAATCCGTCTACCAATCCCGAACTGATCAAAATTTCTTCTTGGTTAAGGCCTAACAACCTTTCGTTATAGAGGTAAAACTACTTTTATGTTTATTCAAAAACAAACACCAATCCATTTTTTCTTATCCTAATAATATCATGATAAACATTGACAATATACCATTACAAGGGTCCTCACAAAACCAATTTTTTGGGTGTTTCTTAGATAGATTCGCTCACATGGGAATCCACACAATACATATGGTACAAATATTGTTTCATAATATACTGGTAGTCTTTTTTGCGATTAAAAACATACACTTTCCCTCTGCACTTTATTTTTCCCTTTATCTAGTTTGGGGGTTTCTACCACATATTCATTTGTAATATCATTGGGCTGACAACAATAACAGTAAACCCTTCACCCATTCATTTAAAAACAAAAGTCGTGTTCACCTTTGTACTAACTCGCACTACCTTGCTCATTCATCCCCTCTGTTCAAGAAATTGCATACACTCACTGTTTATGAATATCCATAAACTCAATTGCCCTTTCACTGTTCCAATTCAAAAATAGACTCCTACCTGATATATTTGATAATTATTTTTTCATTTTACTAATCAAAATCCATTCCTACCGCACAGATTTAGATCTCGATAATTTTTCCTCGATCTCTGCAAGAAACACATTAAAACTCAGGTCCTCTGTTATGGACTCTAATTGTATTTTAAATATTCAGTGTCATGTACCTCAAGTCACACTTTTTTAAGAATAATTTAAAGCATTACTTCTTGTCAACAAATGATCTTGCAATATTTATTATCTTCTTGCGTAATTGTAATTTGGCATGTGTGTGTCAGCATTCCGCCATTTAGCCACACATTACCACTCCCTGTCTCTGCAGGTCCTTCCTGTGCCACCCTTTAGCAGGTCATTGTTTAATGTGTCCTTGTTTTTGCACGTAAGTAACAATAGTCTATTTATTTAAATTATGGTATCATTATTAATACATTTATTTCTGATTTTGTAAAATGACGGGTGGCCAAAATATATGTACGAGCTTTGCTCCTTTTGGTCAACCCCCCACCATTTGTATATCTCATTTATTTTACATTGTGCACCTGGTAAATAAACTGAAACTATCTTCCAAGATGTTGACTTCGGTCATTACTCCGACAGAAGTGGAGAAGAATGGTCAGGGGATTGATTTCAGAGTTTCGGCCATCGTATGGACACAACTTGGAGTGAGTCAACACAATTGGATTTAATTTTCACCTCTGGAGTTTTTTGTGACCGTCTGAACAAGGCATATGTAAAGTTCTTTTCAGAGCTCACTAAAATCAACCCAGACAAGGTTAAAACTCATAAACTTAAGCTACTACCGTAGGTGAGGGGATATCTATAGCATGTGGGTACAGACTCAGCCATAGAACTGATGCCATAATGTGATATAATGTTTTGGTGTGAAGTGAAGTGGATTGACGGCTAAATTTATAAAGGGATTTTGTCAAACTTTTGTTATTCTTTGATGTGAGAAGTAGGTTATGGAACATCGTTTAATAGTTGAAATTCCTCTCTTAAAAAATACACCTGCAGTCCTCTGGACTGCTAGAGTGTTGCCTGCCCACGCGGTTGTGAATGATAGGCCTATAGGGAACCTCCTTGACCTTGATATGTAACCTTTATGTCATAAACAAATGAGGTTTCTGTGTAATATCCAAAACCCCATTTTGGTTCCGATCTTACAACTTGACTTCATGGACCTTTGAATGTGACCTTTGACCTTGGTGTGACCTTTGACCTCATCAACATATGAAGGATCCCATGTTGCCCCTAGACTCATGTTTGGTTGAAACCATCGAAGTATGCGGATATTCAGGATCCCTATTGTCTGTGCCTGGCAGGCCGACAAAAAACATGGTTTGCATGATTACTTGAATTATGGACAACTCGAGGTGAAAGAGCAGGCTTCTGCAAAGGTGCTATTTACAAAGTGGTCAAAAAAGGTATACTTTTCCTCAAATTTCTCAAAAACGGGATTGGAACATTTCATTTTTTTTGAAGATATTTATTAACTACATATCTTGTTAGAACCTGGTGGAAACAGCATGAACCAAAGCTCATGTAACAAAATGGTGGCCATGTAGAGGAAAAATGGTAAAAAATCACTTTGCACACAAGCACAGTCTATGGGGCAATTGTTGTTAAAACAATAATCAATACATTGTGTTGAAATGTCGGCCTTACTCACATACACTACTGACCACCCTTCAAGTTTGTGAGAAGTGTTTCCATTTGAAAATGAAGAGAGGTATCGAACCTCGAACAAATGACCCCAAAGGAGAAGCTTGAATCACTTGGGCCCTTTGATCATGGATATTTCTCTGCATTGTAACATTTCAATGTTGGGAACAAGGTCATAAAAGAGAAATATTATGCAAGGAAAGTATATGCCATTTATTTTTATTATTTATAAGAGAAAGTTGAATTTGAGAATACTTCTTTAATTCTAATTCCTTGTGGTTATTAATACAAGCCCAGATGGGTGCATGTTAAATGTATCAATCTTTGATATATTGTGTGACCGACAACAGAGGTGCCATAGATTTATGTGTGTGCATTTCATTTCGCTTTGTTTTTGTGCCTTTTCACAAGGTTCCAACAAGATATGTCGTTAATAAATACGTGGCCCTTTCCTTATTCACATGGTAGACCTAATATGGAAGGCAGCTACACCTGGTCTACCGCGGCAGCTATTGCACTGATACACATTTCGCGATAGTTGCGTTGCAGTAGCTGCAAGATACGGCTTGCAAAGTACAGTTATTAGGGAGTTAGCGCATCTAATTTACCGTTACCACCCAATGGCACCCTGTAGTTGCCAACTGGTGAGAGAGGTGGGATATGGTGTGACAGTACCGTTGTAGACACGCAGCACGTAGCTATCCCCGTGTTACTACGACACACATTTTGATAGTGCACGAAATGAGGGCAATATACACTTGTCTCCCGGGTTAGAATTTTTTGCATCATGGGAATCCTGGCCGGGCGAGCCGAGTGTACGTTTTAGTGGGTGGGTAAGCCGTTTGTCTACTCTGGGTTGGTAGCGTGGTTGGTGGAACTACCATGATTTGAAATGGCCGTGTATTATCACACAGCCGTTTGTGAATTTCAAATATAGGGTACCCAAAGTGGCGATTTCCATTTGCATCCATACCCCTCTGTGGAAAACAACTGCCTATTCTTCCACAGGGGGGTGAGCAATGCCAAATGGACAGCTTAATCTCACCTGAAGCTTGTTTCCTTGAGACCTCCTGGTGAGGTGGGGAGTCTATATCTTGGTGGGAATACCCTTGGGGTTGATCACCTGGGGTGCTGCTGGATGAACCACCCGATTCAATACCACTGTAGGAAATATACAAGAAAGACTGCATCATATAACAATTACTGATCTGGATAGGCATGGGCTTAGCTACAAGCGTGTGGTGCCACGGCGGGGGGCAACCCCCAAATTTTTTTTGATTTGAGCAAATTTGGCGATTTGGGGCCAAAATCACCAAATTTTGGCCAAAATTGTTTGAAAATCTCCATAATTTGAACTTGCTCCCCGAGAAGTTCACTTTTTCCCCCCTGAATTTCACTTAGCCCCCTGCTTGCCCCCCCCCAGAAAAAGAGGTCTGCTGCCACTGTATACAGACCTCCTGGGTGAGGTGGTAGTCTATAGCTTGGGGATTCACCCAGTAATACCCGGAGAACAGGTAAGTCACCCCCCACTGGCAAAGAGTGTTATTTTTTTTGGTGACCCTCGCCTAAGTATACCCTTAAAACGGAGAGAATGGCGAGATCTGGGGTTCAAATCATGGTTGCTATCATATTAAGTATAAAATCTGTAGGATATCAACAAAAGGTTTGTCATTTGAATATGTTATTTTGATCCGACAAACCAATTTTAACCGTATTCTTACAGGGAACACCTGACGAAAAAGTGCTGGACCTCCAATCCACGGGGCATGTTAGTCTTGGCGGTCCAGTCCTCGAAAATTTTGGGATAACTACCTAATTTCATGATTGATGGGTGAGTATGATTATCTTCAAGCAGAATTTTAGCTTTAAGGTCTTAGATGTTCCATTGAGGAGACAATGACGTTTTCATCTCGCCCATTTTGTACAGGAAGCGAATGGGAGCAAGCATTTTATTGGTGTGAAACCTATACGAGCTGTGTTAAGCCAGACAGCGAAAACGTCTGTGACCTCCCTACTTCGGTCTTCACTGTTGATTTTGTCAACTTGTTTCCAAATACATTGGTGATACTAAAGCAGACCCCCTGGCCTATGTTGTCTATGCATAGCACAGGGGGGGGGGTCAGCGCAGGAGAACTGCTCGCGAGGCAAGATAAGGTAAGTGTGGAAGGAGCTGTAACACACTCTAGGCTGGCTTCGTTTTGTTAAGCGAATGTAAAATGACCGATGGTAAGGTGCAAATTCAGCAGCTGGCTTGTGCAGTTTTAGCCGCTTAAA
>JAMKCH010041990.1:0-36153 GCA_023653785.1 Ophioderma brevispina
ATGTTCATGTGAAGGGCCAGGGCTTCCGAGAAGGTAAAAAAAATATAATAAAAATAATATGAAAAATACGATTATCAATCGTAATTAGCTGTAATCCGTGACAACCAAGGCCCAGTAGCGATTTTCCCAGGGTATTAATCATAAATCCCACGAAAAATTGATTCTGTGGCAACATTTACCACATATGCAATTGAAATGGTTTGTCACCAGTGTGAATTTTTCTCATTGCCTGTTAAAGTTGAGTCAGTGAAACACTTAGCCAAATTCGGATTGAAATGGTTGTCACCGGGGAATTCTCACATGATCGGTTAAAGTTGATATGTGTGTTGAAAATTTACCCACAATCTTGATGAAGTGGTGTGTCACCAATTGTGAATTCTCATATGGACTGGCTACATTGATTGTGTGTGAAACATTACCCATTGCAATGAAAGGGTTTGACACCAGTGTGACTACTCACATGTGTTTCGGTAAAATTTGATTGTGTGCGAAGCATGTACCACATTCTGTGCATTGAAATGGTTTGTGAACAGTGTGAGTTCTCTTTATGTCCAGGGTTGGGGGGTGGGCCTAAAATTGATGATGCGTGAAACATTTACCGCATCCAGTGCATTGAAATGGTTGTCACCAGTGTTAATCTCACATGTTCAGTCAAACTTGATTTCTGTGGGAAAATCTACCACATTCAGTGATTGAATGGTTGTCGCTAGTGTGAATTTAATCTGCCTGTATAAAGTGAATCATTGTGAAACATAGCACATTCTGTGCATTGAAATGGGTTGTCACCGTGGGGAATTCTAATATGCCGGTAAATTTGAATTTCTGTGTGAAAACCAGTTACACATCTGTGCAATGAAATGGTTTGTCACCAGTGGATTCTCACATGATCGGTTAATTGATTGTGTGTATGATAAAAGGTACCACATTATGTGCATTTAAATGGTTTGTCACAGTGTGAATTCTCACACGGCGTACAGGTAAGGTTCTACAATGGATGCGATGGATTACTGTTAATTCCTGGAATATAATGGACTCATACTCTCTATTCATCTCAAGGAATACTATGATGAGGTTTGGTAGAGGATTTATGGGACTAGTAAGCAACAATCACAATCAAAACATTGCTGTAGAAGCTGACACTTACAACAAGTTGACGGATCCTCCATAGAAATGGGAAGTTGAAAATGCACCGCTCTACAGCAAACAAAATTGGTATAGGGAAAAGCGGAACTCGACTTTGTGAAGCATTACTCCAACAGAAGCCTGTTTTGGATCTCGTATCTTTATAGAATGTAAATACAGTTTTCACTGTCTATGATATTGAACAAACAGATTATACTTTGTGAAAATTCCATCCAGGTACGCCAGCTTCCAAATTTTGACTTTTGTAACGTAATTTCACAGGCTGCAGGTGGAGCCTATTTACTAGGCACTGGGCTCTTCATTCACTAAGTATCGGTCCAGGTAGTTGCTTCGAACCTTCTGAACATTCGAGCCAAATTTCTAAACAATCTGAACATTTCACCAGAGGTCCGATGCAAATCATAAATAGTTAATAACCAAGCCGGTCCAGTGTAATCACCTGGGCTTTTTTTATGCACAACATTGAAGGTTGCCAAAACTTCAGCCCAAAGTCGAGGGCATACGCAAAAATGGTGCCGAAAAAATGAAAGCTCTCAACATGGAGCTATGTAAACTTTTGAAACCGTTATACTGCGTAATTTGGACGCGCTCAATTCACTTGAACAAAATTCAAGGATAAAATTATTCTCAAAACGGGGGTTTCGACCTTTCGCCGAGGGGAGATTAGGAAGAATTCTTAACCACTTAGGCTAGCGAGGGATTTGTTAGCGATGTTGGGATTTTAAATCAATATAAACATACTGAATAAAGGCAGACTCAGCGTATACAATAACCAAATAAACGTAACAATAGAAACGATCGTAACCGCATGCAAGATGATACTGTGATACACGAAGGTAACAAAAGGAAAGAAATTTCGACTGTCTTTATTTGGTATGGTAGCGCAACGGATTGACAGCAGCCATTGTCATCCGTCATACACGGATGCAAAAAGGGACCCCCCCCGCCCCCCCATCTCCCCCCCCCAACCACCACCCCCCCCCCCATCGGGGCAGTTTCGTAATTGATTTATATGGTTGTTTGTAGCAAGAACATCATGTGTGTGTCCGAAACCCTTAAAAGGCCGAATCAGGATTTACTGAGGAGCGGCATCAATTTCCACAAAAAAAAAAAATAGTGTTTTTGCATGATATAATGCTTGTCCATATACTAATTCATGTGTGAAATTGCTGCGCTTAAATCGAATTCCTTCATATTGAAATCACAACTTGTGATAAAATTTACGGATCCGGGACTTTTTGATACACAGTATCCTAGGGACGTAATACTACACATAAATGTTTACGACATCAAAACGAAAATTCCCATTCATCTTCAAATTCGGAAAGTGGCCTTTTAGGTTACTATATTTAGTTCTAGTGACTATTTTATTATTACAACAAAAAAAGATATTTCGAAATCTCGAGTCAGATTTAAAACAATTTTCAAGTCGGTATTTATCCCGATTTGCTACACAATGTCAGTATAGACATTGAAAAGTAACCAAATATTTGCGAATTCGCTGTGGGCCCTTGCAGTTCGTGGGGTTAGTAGCGAAAGTCGCCCAGTTGGTACCAAATCGTGGATTTGGCAACATTGGGGGTCATTGCCAACGGCTTGGGTGCGTATGTTATGCATAATTCCTTTCACTGGGCAACGGCGCACGGTAATTGGTGAGAGAATATGGAAATAGAATAGTGTGTGGACATCAAAGAAGTATAGTTGTCACTGCTCGCGTGGAAGCTTTTGTATGATTTTTGACCCAATTTTGGTGTGAACTTAGCGCTCGACGGCCCACCCACCGACAAGGGAGTTCCACATGGACTGATGTAAGATGTGTAATGAACAATCATGATGGCACTCTTGCTCAAGTCACAATATCCTGTTATCCCACCACCACAAATGTATCAGTACAAGGATCGAACTTTGCATGAAACCTGGGTGAGGACTACACTACATGAACTTGGCGTGAAACTCAGGATGACTATCTCTCCTCATCCCAATCACCTGATGATTCAGCCTTAACTCAGATCTCTGTGCAACATCAACACCAGGTGCATAAAGGCAACACCAGTTTAAGACTACGTGAAGTGCATGCCAAACATCATGCAATTCATCCAGATCTGCTAGGTGTCCAGACATGGGATGTTCCATAAAATAGTATTGCTGAAACACAAACAGATCCAGAAACTCCTCTCACGCCCCCCTGCCCAACTAATACTACTCTCTTAAAACTAAAAGAGTGAAAAAACCACTCTAAAAGAGTGAATATACTCCAAAAAAGAGCAGCTGAGTGACGCAATCATTTAGAGTGAGGACCCACTCAAAAATAAAGAGTGAACAAAAATAACTATAAGGAAAAGAGTGAAATGAGTAAACTCCTTTTGAGAGTGAAATAGGTCACTCTTATAGAGTTGTGTTTCTTGTGAATTTTGTTTTTTTCTTACGTTTGGTGGATATGGTATGTGTAGGTCATAATCATAGCATCGTGACATGATGAAATATTGTGTCGCATCATTGGCATGATTCAGTGAGACATGCATGATTGTGGAATGCATGACGTGTTCTGCTCATGGCATACCATGCCCGGGACATGCATGATTGTGCGTTCGTACATGTGTGTAAGCCTAGCCTGGCGCAGGCTACCGCATGTACGAGTGATTAATACATAAATAACAGTTAATGCTTTCCACCCTTTGTCTGTAAATGCTAGACTGTGACCGGACCCATACAATATACTCACCCGTGAGATATCTATGATTTCTTCACTAATTTCAACGTCGGTCACAACCGTTTGCTGACGTGATCACTTAATTCGTCCGCCATGTTGTTCGGAAAATTAATCACGCGATTTGCAGCGGTTCTGATTGGCCGTTAGTTCACTCCGAAAAAAAGAGTGAGCATTTTCTCACTCTATTGAGCTAAAATCGGTCGAAAAAGTTCAGAGTGGGCTTCAACCCGAAGAAGAGTGGCATTTTGAGCCAATCGGTAACAGAGGGAGCTTCGGTTAACCGCGAGTTAGGGTGTCAGGTTGCATTTTCTCCGCTCTTTTAGAGCTAAAAGCCACTCGATGTAGAGTTTTAATTTAAAATGTATCGAAATTCAGAGTGATTTTGCACTCTTCATTTTAAGAGAGATAAGTGATACTAATTCATCGCATGTTGCTACTGATACAATTCCCCGTCCATGTGATGCTGAACGTAGTGTGTCACTCACACCATGTTGCTCAGGGTATTCCAAACGAAGGCAGAACTACTTTGTGCTCTTCCACATTGTAAGAATTGTTATTGAGTGGAACACAATCCAGAACCAGAGCCAGACACCACTGTCCCTAAACTTGTACTTTTCGTTTCGTTAAACCAAGTGCCTGTCCCTAACTCTAGGAAATTCAGACAAACACAGCTGAACCAGAAGCCAATAGACCTACTTTGCCATCAACAACTACACAGCCTGCTAATAACCCAAAGAATTCTCGGACTGTTTTAATACTTGGAAGACTCAATCCCTAAACATCTTTAGCGACGCTATCGCTACAACTCATAGTAGTTAACACTTACTTGCATAAGGGGGGGGGGGGTTCCTAGGGACCCATTTTTTGTTTTTCAGTCGGCGATTTTAACGCTGCAATATATTTGTGTTATAATTTTGTATTTGTCTCACTTGTATTTGCGCTTTCATTGGTGGGCAAAAAAATCCAATCCATCGCGTCGTTTTTGCGTTATTGCTGGTCCCTAGGAGCCCCGCCCCTCTGATGCACTAACGGAAGTCCCCACGACAAAAATAAAAAATCTTATAATTAGCTGTGATTCTGATTTTCATAATGCATACACCTAGTGAACATCAACAAAGTAAATCAATAATTAAACATCTGGGAAGTATAGTAAGTCCAATGGAGCCATTATATTTTATATACATCATGTAGCGGTTGACTGTAGGAACCTATGGTTAATTATACAAGTAACCTTAAAAATATAAAATGGCATGAGACACTTATGTTGGCATGCTTAATATGGTAAATAATAGTTTCCTTCTCACCAATTAAAGCAATCACACTAGTCTAGTGAAGCATGCCGTAGAAAATGCAGAAACAAATTAAGTGTCTTTTTCGCACATTGACGCAAAATTAAAATTCAATGTTTTTCCCCTAATTTTCTTACGGAACAACTTTCTTCCGGTTTTATTTCTGTATTGTTGATGTCTTTTGAAGCTTCTCACATGTGGTGGATTTCATCAAAAAATCCTGAGGAAAGTGGTTTGATTAGGGGGGGTCCCTAAGGAACCCCCCTTTATGCCTAACGGAAGTGCAAACCCCGTATGCAGTTAAGTGTTTAGGTGTATCCCTGGCACACCTTGGAACTTTGCAAAAATTGCACCTATTTTCAATTGCAGAGAAAATACCATCTTTTGTTCTAGTTCATTGTGGCCACTAACAATTTGGGATCATGCTACCCAATGAGGTGTAAACTATTTTGTGAACTTGTCCACATTACTCAGACTGCCCCCAATATTGAAATTGCTGTTTGTCTTCCCTGACTGCGCAAATATTCACTCGGCAGGACCGCTTTGGATTAAGGAATTTAATGCACGTATCTTTCAACAGTGTGGACTCTATTCAGTGGACTTACCTAATATGTAATATAGAATATCCCACATATACGCACTTGATGGACTTCATCTTAACATAACTGGTATTAAACAACTTGGCCCTGACTTCATTTCTTTTTAAGGGATACTGTGATAAAATCATGTATACGTAAGGAATAGTCATCAATCATATAAATTTACACGTTATGCACAAAATTGTAATGTTTTTTAAAATCTGTTTCAAAATTTCAGCCATTTACCCTTTTCAGTTGAAAATGCTAATGATATACATGAATGTGGTATCTGTAACTTGTAAACTTAAACCACCACAACATACCGTGGTCTTGCAATTCCGTGTTCTTTTATCCTCTCAATGTAATTGTGACTATTGATTATAATGCTAACAAATACTGGTGTAAATTCCTGTTTCTATAGGACATGTCTCAATGAGCTTCCTTCCTGTGATGAACAACAAAAAAAAAATTTTTTGATCTTAACTGTTTTCTTGGCAAGGGATTAAAGATCACACATCTCAATATTCAACACGGATTTTTGCATCCATCCAAACTCCTTGCCGATAAAGGCATAATACATAGTAATGTTTGTTCAAATACAACAATTTCGCATGTCTGGCTAACCTACTCATAATTAAAAACAATGGTTTATCACATACAATTCCCTTATATCAAGTTAGTAAGTTTTTTGTGTTCATGTATGCATAAAATCCGTCCTTGTAAATTTGTATCGTGTGTTAATTGTAACTCTACATTTCCATGAGCAATGTACCGGTAATATGAATGATTCAATATGTCAATTGCATGGTGGTGTGTTTGTTTGCTCGTATCCACAAGTCATTGGTAATGGCTTGTCTTGGTGTCAGGAGTTTGGTCAGCTAGTGTCTTATCCGGAGCCACTTGTATCCATGATACGGACGCTCCTAACATGCCGCTATTTGAGTCGGGGGCGGATTGGGAACAACAGTCAGGGGTTTACAAAAAACAAATCAACCCTACTCTATTCGACACTGACTGCGATTTACATATACAGTTGTGACTCTATACATGGGACCAACAAAGCCTAAGCTTCACGTCCCCCTAACAATACCGAATAGACAGGGATCGTTCACCATGATCCATTTGCTCAACACATCCAAAGTGAAAACCATAGAAAGAAAGAAGGAGAGCAGGTACTTCATGTCTTTATCAAAGCTGGTATAACAAAAAAAGATCAAATCCAGAATTGTAGTACCCGAATAAATCCCAGCTAGTGCACACACCACCGGGATTCGAACCCGGGAATTTTGATGGTCATTGCGTCCAGAGGCACGCCCACCCCTAACCGCTAGGCCACGCTCCTCCCACCATGGTGGTGCAATCAAATGTTTTACCCTGCTTTGCTTCATGGAACTCCATTTGTTGAACATTTAATTGACCACAATGTTTTTGGGTGGGAAAGGTGTAAGATTTTCTGCTCATCTTACTATTCGAGCCTTCTATAAATGAGACCGTTGAATTGTTCTTTATACCTAATGATTGCTATATTTTGTATTACTGAAACATGGTTTTAAATGATGAGTTACTGATAACTTTATTACAAATTTATGGTATGAATATTGTAGGCTTGATATAAAACATATGGAACAGGGTGGTATGGTGTGTTACATTAAAAATGGGATTTCTTATAACAAATTTCTTATTTTGATGATTATATGGTTGTTGAGGCTATGTGGATTGAGCTTATTTGCCTCACACAAAAGCCAATATTCTATTGACCCTGTTTACAGAACTCTGACTCAAAAGCAGAATACTTGAATAAATCGACTCTTTATTCCAGATTGTACCTAGGTGTGTGATTATGTTATAATCCTTGGCGATTTTAATAATGATATAAACAAATCCTGGTAATGTAGGAAGATCATAATATTGCTAGGCAATTAATATCAAGCAATTAATTAATGATTGACTGAATACTGAAAAATCTAAAACTTAAATCGATCTGGCTTTTGTTTCTATCCTGAGCGTATTTCATCATCAGGTGTTCACAGCCTGGAACTGAGTGATCACTCACTAATTTACCTAATTCTTAAAAACAATAAAGCAAAGCAACCACCTAAAGTATCAAATATCGTTCCTTTAATAATTTTAATGAGCATAAGTTTATTAATTCCTTACAAGAGCCTGAATTGGATCTTTATTTTAAAATTGGTACTGAGTAAATGATGCACTTTATGTTTTGGCAAGATTTATTTAACATGGTGTGTGATATTCACGCACCTATTAAGATAAAATAGTTAAAGGTTCCAACTTCCTGACTGGATTAATAACGATTTCATCAAAGTCACTACGGCAAGGGACTACTAACTATAAAAAGTCTCCAAAACAATGATCCTGATGACTGGAAGTCAGCCCATACTGTAAGAACAAAGGTAACTAACATAGAATAAAGTATTTGAAAAAGACATACTGTAATAACGCTATCAATGATAACGTAATAACTCTAAACAGTTATGGGATACCATTAAAAAGCTCATTCCCACTAGTATTCTTCTACTCAGTCAGTTTAATCTACATGACTTACAAATAAGATAAAAACAGCTACAATGTTCATGATTTTTTCACTTCAATTGGCAAAATCTTGCTATTAAGTTTAATAATCAAACAATTTACCTCTTGATAAAAACTACCACTTCTCAGTTTGACTTTGATTATGTTACTTTACTCCTCATTTTGTATTAATGAAATAGGTAAAATGAATAATAGAAAGATTAAATGAGAACTTACCTTGTTAAGTTTATCTTATTTTATGAGGCATGGGAGTGAGAGTTTACGTGAAGAACCCGCTTAGCTGGTCCGTGTCAGGTCTTTAATTGCAGATATGAGGGTATTGCTAGCTTGTAACAAGCTAGAAGACAAAGTTAAAATGGAAGATTAGAACTACATAAGATTAACAATGGATGGGAGTGGTTGTGCACGTAAACTCTTCACTCCCATTCCTCCTACCATAAAGATAAACTTCCCACAAAGGTAAGTTGTTGTTTAAACTGTTAAGGGGAGACGTGTAGCGGCTGCAGGGCCGCTCACTGTCCTGTCATTATTTCTTCTTTTTTTGCTGTTTGATGGATGTTTGGTGTGTAATCGTGAATTTAAATGGACTGTGTGAGTATCTTAGAAGATGCGTAACTGTAATTTGTTGCAGATTAGCTGTATTTTGAGGATTCAACACCTTCGTTTCTATAAGCTCCGAATAGCCGTAAGCTGCCATATGTGGTATACACCTTGACTACTGACCCCTCCATTAACTACCCTCACTGCTCATCCGAACCTGATACCTATTCAAAGAGAAGTCACTTTTGAAACATGACGTGATAATAGTGTGCATGTTAGAGCTAGGCATAATTTCAGTCACAGTGAATGGAACGTAAGCAAGAACTTAAGATTGCAAAAGACACGGCCGTGGTTGTCGATCTGGGATCAGTAAACAGACGACCCAATACATCCGTTACATCGCAAATATGGCACACCAGACTAGCGACATTAATCCCCGGGGGCATACGACCTGTAAACATACCGACAACTGATATTATGAGCAAACAACGTGGTTTTCCTTGCCTACGGTGTACTTTATGTAACGCTCAATCATTAACAATAAGTTTGATGACTTTAAGCACAATTATACAAACCCTTAGTGTAGATATAGCCGGTGTATCTGAATCCTGGTTTTCCCCAAGCAAACTGAAGAGCATTTCGAGATTGATGATTATGTACTTATAATAACAAAAGTCGGCCCATAGAAAGGATGGGGAGTTGCCACATTTATGCACGTGAGACCATTGGAGCCCAAAGATTTAGATGATATAAAGTGCCTTATCATCTGGAAGTCTGTGGGTAAAGTAGACCCCAGATAGTAACCCACCCCGTGATATTTTCGGCTTTTTTTATGCCATGACATATTGCCCTGAGACAATCTGATAACGATCTCATTGATTGATCACCTGTTGGATGGTGTCGATTATAAGAACCAACACTCCTTATTCTGGTGTAGTCATATTTGGTGATATGAATCAACTGGATACCTCTCAGATTTGCTCTGGCAATAGTCTTGTCCCAGGTTTGTCAAAAAACCAGCGCGGAAGGACGCACTCCCTTGATAAAAAGAATCACTAAATTGTCTTATTACAAAGATCCAGAAATATTTTCACCTATCGGGAAGAGTGGATCATTCTTGTGTATGTGGTGTCTTTGACCAGTTTTTCCTGTACAATCTAACAGATCGCGTCGCGAATGGTACGACCAATGAGGGACTCGAATATTCGATTCGGTCAATTGTCGTTGGATATCTTGATTGTATTGGGTAGGTGATTGACCAGCAACAGCAGCTGGTAAATTTAACGTCTTCTAACGAACATTACAATTCTGTATTGAAAGTTTTTCACTTCCCTAAGGAGACAGTCAGAGTCCATTCATCTGACAAACCTTGGATGACTAGCTATGTTAAGAGCTTAATCAGTGAGAGACAACCCCCAGCGAAGGACGTTCCAGCAGATGGAAACGCTTGCGTAACAAAGTTGGTCGCGAGATTTTTAAGCCAAGAAAGAGCATTATAAATCCAGGGTGGCAACGTCAAAAAAGGGCAAATCCGAGTGAATGGTATAAACATATTAACCTCATGGCAACTTAGGTAACACTGGAACAATTATTCAACCTCCACCGGGTATTGATGTAAATGACTTTGAGAGAGTGTTGGCTTGCTAATAGTATTAATGATATTTTTGCTTCTCAGTATCCAAGGATCTCGAACCACTTGATACTACTAAGCTTCCGGCATATCTGCCTGATTTTAAACCATGCCCTACTGTAGAAGAGTTTGAGGTCTTTCAGATGTTAAATAAAGTTAAGGTGGGGGAAAGCAGGGGGGCCTGATGGTATCTCTGCCAGGTTGATAAAGGGTTCCTCTTATAATGATAAGCCACTTACAGAATTATCCTAAATCAGTCTACAAAGAAGGGTATTGTACCATCTCAGTGGAAAAGGCTGTGGTAGTCCCCATTCCAAAAACCAAGCCCGCAAATGGGAAAAATTAAGACCTGTTTCACTGACCGATACTTTGCAAAAGTTGCCCGAGGGATTTATGGCTAAGTGGTTGTTAGAAGATTTAGAATGTAACATCGATCCTAACCAACATGGGAAGTAGGAAAGGGAGTTTCAACTACTCACTACCTTGTGAAACTGATGGACACTTTGCTAAAAAATTCTGAACAGAACCTGGTCCATTTTAGCTCGTTTGTATCATCACGGACTTCAGCAAAGCCTTTGATTTAATTCGATCATAACCTCTTATTACCAAATTCATCATCTTGGCGTGCTTCCATCGGTTATTGCTTGGATTGCAAACTTCCTTGATGGAAGAGACATGTGTCAGTTAAGGGATATAGTAGCAAGTGGGTAAAACTCAAAGGTGGTGTTCCACAAGAACACGCTCGCTGGTCCTGGAAGTCTTTACAAACTCCGATATGAGGGCATAGCATAGCTTGGAACAAGCCTAGACGACAAAGTTAAAATTGAAAGATTAAAACACATACGTTAACAATGGGAATGGGAGGGGGGCACCGGAAACTCTCACTCCATCCTCATAAAGTAAAGATGTAAACTTCAAACAAGGTAAGTTGTGTTAAACGTTTGGGGACGTGTGCGCTTGCAGGGACGCTAACTGTCGTCATTAGTTCGTCCATTTTTTTGCTTTTGATGGATGATTGTTTGGTGTGTATCTTGAATTTAAATGGACGGTGTGCGTATCTTAGAAGATGCCGTAACTGTATTTGTGCATATGAGCGGATATTTTTGAAGGATTCAAACACATTCGTTTCTAAGCTCCGAATTAGCCGTAAGATGCCATAGTGTGTATACCCTTGTACTACTGACCTCCATAAATACCGCCTCACTGCCTCGTAACCATGGATACCTTTCACGAGAGCAACTTTTGGAACATAAGTGTAATCGTGTGCATGTTAGAGGGCTAGGCCATAACTTCAGCACAGTCGAATGGAACTTAATGCAGAACTTAAGATTGCCAAAAGTACACGCCGTGGTTGTCGATATGGATCAGTACAGAGACCAATAACAAATACGTACATCGCAAATATGGCAACAGACTCGCGACATTAATCACCGGGGGCCTGACGAACTGGTTGGTAAACACATACCGAAACTGATAATATGAGCCAAAGCAAAGTGTTCCGTGCATACGTGTACTTATGTAACGCTCAATCATTCAACAAAAGTTTGATGAATTTAGCAACAAATTATAAAAACCCTTAGTGTAGATTAGCCGGGTTGTATCTGAATTCTGGTTTTCCCCAAGCAACCTAAGAGCATTTCGAGATTGATTGAGTATGACTTATACAAAAGTCGGCCCGATAGAGAGGAGGTGGAGTTGCCATTTCTGCACGTGAGACATGGAGCCCCAAGATGTGTATGATATTATTTTAAAGTGATGATCATCGGGAAGTAGTGGGGTAAAAGTAAGACCCCAGAGATTACCCCGTGATTTCGGTGCTTTTTATGCCATGACATATTGCTCTGAGAAAAAAAGCATGAGAACGATCTCATTGATCACCGTTGGCTGGTTTCGATTATTTAAGAACCAAACACCCTGATGCTGGTGTAGTAATATTTTGGTGATATGAATCAAATGGTACCTCTGAGATTTGCTCTGCAATAGTCTTTCCAGGTTGTCAAAAAACCAACGCGGAAGGACGCAATCCTTGATAAAATGACTCACTACATTGATAATATACAAAGATCCAGAAATATTTTCACCTATCGGGAAGAGTGAATCATTCTTGTGTACTGTGGTGTCCTTTGACCAGTTTTCCTGTACAATTAACAGATACGCTGGTCGCGAATGGGAACGACCAATGAGGACTCGAATATTCGGGAGGAATTGGTCGTTGGATATATGATTGTGATTGGGTAGTGTGTCAATGACCAGCAAATCAGCAGCTGTAATGTAACGTCTTAGACGCACATTTACAAATTCTGGTATGATTTTCACTTCCCAGAAGACAGTCAGGAGTCCATTCATCTGACAAACCTTGGAGACTAGCTAGGTTTAAGACGCCTTAATCAGGAGAGACAAAAGTTTTCCACCGCGAAGGACGTTCCAGCAGATGGAAAACGCTTGCCGTAACAAAGGTCGTCGCCGAGATTTTTAGAGCCAAGAAAGAGCATTATAAATCCAGGGGTGCAACAGTCAAAAAAGGGCCAACCGGAGTGAATGGTAGAAAAAAGATAAATCATGGCAAACGTTAGGTAACCACTGAAACCAATTATTCAACCTCCACCGGGTATTGATTGTAAATGACTTGAGGAGTGTTGCTAAAGTATTAATGATATTTTTGCTTCAGTATCCAAGGATCTCGAACCATTGATACTACTAAGCTTCCGGCATATCTGCCTGATTTTAAACCCATGCCTACTTGTAGAAGAGGTTTGAGGTCTTTCAGAGTTAAATAAAGTTGGGGGCGGATAAAGCAGGGGGGGCCTGATGGTATCTCTGCCAGGTTGATATACGGAGTTCTCTATGAATTGAGTAAGCCACTTACAGAATATCCTAAACCAGTCTTACAAAGAAGGGATTGTACCATCTCAGTGGAAAAAAGGCTGTGGTAGTCCCAATTCCAAAAACCCCCCAAGCCCGCAATTGGGAAAAAAATAGACCTGTTTCACTGACCGATCACTTTGCAAAAATTGCCGAGGGATTTATGGCGAAGTGGTTTTGTTCGAAATTAGAATGTAACATAGATCCTAACCAATATGGGAACAGGAAAGGTGTTTTCAACTCCTCCACTACCTGGTGCAACCTGATGGACACTTGCCAAAATTCTGAAAACATGGTATGTTTAGCGCTGTTGTATCCCTGATTTCAAGCAAAGCCTTTGATTTAGTCGATTCATCAACCTCTTAATTAACAAATTCATCACTCTTGGCGTGCGTCCATCAGTTAGTTATTGCTGGATTCAAAAACTCCTTGATGGAAGAGAACAGTGTGTCAGTTATAAGGGATATAGTAGCAAGTGGTAAAATCAAGGTGGGTTCCACAAGGAACACGAATTGGCCCACTGGGATTGTAACTTTGGTCAAGACCGGCACGGATAACGCACTTACTACCATTAAAATATGTCGATGACCTTACCTGATTGAGACAAGATCACGTGATAAACCTTCAGCATGCAAGACCATCGTGACGAATCAGTGATTCGGCCAAGAACAGATAACCATATGATATTGACACCCTTCTAAATGTGCCCACATGAAAGTTTCTTTTCTGAAGAAACCAGATGAGGTTTCAAGCTTACAATTGATCAAACTCCACTTCAAGAGGTCTCGTAGCAAAAATACTGGGTGTCACTGTCCGTTCAGATATAAAATGGAGTAAGCATATCTTGAGGGTTAAGAAAGCTAACTCTAGACTGTACTTATTAAAGCTCCTAAACACTTAACTTGCCAACTGATGATCGTAACCATATTCTGGATCGTTTGCCCAATTGCTTGAATAGGCTGCCTCCTGTGTGGACACCCTGGGCTTGCTGTTCTGAGATCTCGCTCTTGAACGGATCCAGGAAAGGGCATGCGGGATCATACTTGGCAAAGTTTATTCTTATAGTAAGCTCTAGCTGTGCAATCTTCAGGCTTTACATTGATAGGACGTGAACAACTTGTCGGGGGGTTCGTCAAACTCTCTCTGGAGTATGAGCGCTTCAAACAAACTGGGTGCCACCTAGGAGAGGCACCATAACGGCAGAGAACTACGCAACTCAAGACAAAATTTAGGACAGATCGTTACAAACAAAGTCCACTACTGTTCATGACTAATTGTACAATGGGACCACAGCTGTTAATGTATCTTCTAGAATTTTTTTATGTGAATTTATGTTCTGGGATTGCTTTGGTGATGGCGTTTGAATGGTATATGTGTTGTGTGCTAGTGTGTTAGACGTGAGTGGTGGATGTGGTGGTGGGTAATGGTGTGAGTGGTGGTATGTTTTTGCTGTAATTTTATTATGATTTTGTTTTCTGATATATGACATTTATAAGATAATCTTTTTACTATAATGATTTTTGGGATTAATATGTTATAAAATGTGTAATTCAGCTTTATATGGCTGCCAATAAATTTAATGAACCTTAATGAATGAAATGCAGTTCTCATTCATCTTTCTATTTTATTCGAATCTCGCGAGAGATTACGTGAAGATTTTAAAGCTCTATGGCCTCATATCTGCACTCTCGCAGTAAATACTAGGAAAGTATAATTAACAGGCCCTGGTAATCAGCGTCCCACCAGGTATTCAACCTTTATTCCATTGGAGAATACATGTATAAGAGCTTCTCGCCCTCCAAATGAACGCTGCCCGACTTGTTTTACAAGTTGCCTTAGAGTATTTTGTAAGTCAACGATCATCAAAACTTGTATGCATTATATGCAAACTTGCAGTAGCACTCATCCATACCTGCAATATCAGTTCTAGAACTATAGAACGTTGAACTTACACAAAAACTTTCATTTCGGAAGAGTTTCTCATACAGATGCAGGTCAAGGTCATGTTATAATCTTAAAGTTACACAATGTACTTTCTTTGAAGAATAGCTTTTTCAAATCTATCTTCAACAATGGACAGCTTTTTTATAGATCATTGAAGTTTTCTCAGATGCCATCTGCTTGTCTTAATATTTCACAATGGCACATTGGACGACTGGCCAATGATGAAAACAGCGGCAGCTCTGGTAGAATGTGCCGAGTATGAGTTAATAGCAATCCCTGCTAGATTCATGACAATTTCAGCCATCCTCTGGCTATTGTGTCTTTTTGAAGACAGCGCGATATGGTTTTTTATTAACTTATAAGAGAGTTTTTTCCTGTCCACGAAGCTTCTTGTCTGCAAAATATATTGCTTTAAGTACGTATAAACACATAGTCGCCTCTCGGGGGATAGAATGCAGCTAACAGTGCAGCCAGTGATACCAGGTCTACTGGCTTATTAAGTAATGATAACATAAAAATGAAATTTGACTTGATCGAACAGTCATGGAATCTATGCTCAATTTTGAATGGTCTGGCACTCTCTGGCCGAAAATAACGCTACAAGCATGACAACCATTTCGGGTGTAGCTCTTTTACCCCTAGATACACTATACCAGGAGGACCATTTCCGCAGTAGAATTAAAACAAACTCTAACGTCCCAAATCTCTATTTTGGGCATGGAGGCCTCCTTCAAATAAAGACACCCTTCATAAATCTGCAAAATATCTGGTTGCGAACTGGACACTGTGAGCACCAGTATCCAAAATAAAAAAAGATGAAAGTGCAGACTTGCAGTGTTTAATGCACGATAACTTAGATTTTGGAATACAAAAGATGAGTCAAAATCATACATGGGTCACACTGGCCTGAAAACAGTTCACATCTTCCAGTTGGCAGAATGCCGTCCATTGTTTTGAGAGAACATTATATTGCCTCCGAGTCCCTGATCTCAGCGACGCTGCCATCACACTACTGCTTTTGCTGATATCCCCGCTGCTTCATAGGGGTCCTGAAAGCCGCAACAGAGAAGATCGATCGATCATACAAGGATGTTGCAAGGTTACCCAGGTTGCAATAATGTTTTCTATGTCTACGGACTAAAAGTGGTTGTGAAACAAGCATGCCTATTAGTGGGGTACCACGGTTTTGCGTGGGCCAATACGGCACCACAAGGATTCCGTCAGCCCGATCTAGATTGATTTTCTGTGTAAACACAGAATATTAAACAAAAATGTGGAATGCGTTAAAAATAGATATTGCCCGTCTAGAGAAAAAGCATCGATAGCCATAGCCTCAGGATCAAGCTTCCAATTACATAATTTCGGGACCTGATTATCGTCGAGAAGCAAAAATAAACAATGGGTGTGGTTTACCAAATGTATCCACGATTGTTTGAAAACATGTTCATTTAATTCACTCAGTTTGATCAATTAAATTTCTTGATTACTCTGCTATGACATTGTCATGGCCTGGTAAGTGTGCTATCGACAGCAATATTTGATTCGAGACACATTGCCAAATTTCTTGGCTATGAATACATGCTGATGACGAGTTTCCACCCATGGGTTGACATATGCTACAGCCGTAGTATTGTCCACTCTTAATAAATATGTACATTTTGCATACGAGAGCATAGAGCTCTGAGTCCATGAAAAATAGCTAGCATTCTAAATAATAGGCCATCGTTACAGGCATACGAGTTCGGACAGATTCAAACGGGCCCCCAGTATGTTTTTTCAATTAGTAGCACCCACCCCAACCAATGTATAGCATCTGTATGAATTTCAGCATGTGGCTTTGGCCTAGTAAGAGGCGAGTACGAAAACTGTAAATGATCAATCCACCACTGTAGATAGATTTAGACTCATGAGAAAGTCCCATTCGCCTATCATAATGACCTTTATTGGCTTTTAAGGCTGCGGTTTTATCTTGCTCAATAACTCTATCATGTAACATAGCAAATTGTACAGCTGGAAATGACGAACTAAATTTTCTATGACTTGAGCTACATTAGCCGAATAGAGGCAGCTCTTGATTGGGTGGATTCTGCTGACAATGTGAGTAATATCGGCAATTTTATCTGTGGGTAGATAGGTAACCCGCATTTGTACAGAGTCAATAATGAATCCTAAATATCGGGAGAAGCGCGTTGGTTTAGCACAGATTGGCCGGGTGAATAACAACCCCAAGTCTACTAAGAGCTCTTGTGTTTTATCAACAGATAACTGTGCTGCCTCAAGTGATTTTCAATAATGATACTGTCATCAATAAACCCTAGAACTGTATGTCCTAGTGAACCTAAGCCTTGCAACAAACAGGATTTAAAATTTAGTAAAACAGCCTTGGTGCTTGTACTTAAACCATTTGGTAAAGCTCGATATTGCCATAATTTACCATTGACATACGGAAAACGAACTTAAGGTATTTCCTGTGTGTTTCCCAACGGGACGGAATAATAAGCGTCCCGACGGTCTGATTGATTGCCTTTATAAACAATGCTGTGTTACAAACTGTGAAGCACTGGAACGTTCTCCATTTAAAAGGGTGTGATGTGTTCAAGATTTTATTTCAATGCAGAAGTCTAATAATCATTTAGTCCACCGTCTTTTTTAGGCCTTGTAAAAAATAGGCGAAATATATTGCTGATGCCCAGAATAAGATGGTTCGATAACCCCTTTTCCATACAATTTACAATTAGTGATTAACAGAGCTTCAAACGCATTCATGATGACAATTGTTGATGTAGACACTGGCATTGTTGTGGTGGAACTTCCGTTTAGAAATTTAATTCGGAACCTTGCACAGCTTGCAAACAAAAGAATCTGAAGTTAATTTAATTTCTCCATTATGGAGATATGACCTTCAATCGACCTCCCAATTGGATTTTTCGGAGTGGACATAAAATTACTAGATGAAGGTAAATTTAATCTTACCAACCTCGTAAGTTGGACATAGGCACTAAGCCTTGTTCTCTGGTTTCTTTAGTTTTGCTGTCCTGGCGTCGACCCTGGTAATTGGGACGCAACTGATTGAGACTGACGTTGCCTAAAAGGCTCATCCTGACCTCGTCGTCTCTGCCAGCCCGCTTGCCTATACGTTCGCGCTGAATTGCGGATAAGGGTAGGGCTGATAGTGATAGTTTGAAGTTGATCGTCGGCGACGCGACTGAGAAGTACCAGCTATAATAACCCATCAGTGCCCTTTGTTCCTCTTTGAGATCCTTGACCTTTTGGCTTAAGTCGTCCCCAAACAACCAGCCGTTGTCACAGGGTAGATGCTTACTGGTTGGCATATTTGGGGTAATGTCAGGCTTGAAAAACTCCTTCCTGAGAGCATTATCAAACTCAAAAAAAAACAGAGAGAATAATACGTGCCAATGCCATCAAGCTGATTTTCAGACAGCCCATCAACTGGGAACTCATGAACAATAGCAGTGATCCCTTTAACAAGCGGCTTAGCGACTTCGGCATTTCAGGATCTCTGGGGGGTCGAAGAGAACATTGTCCCAAAGTCGGGTGGGGATGAAATCTTGGTGAAATCCGAGCACAATACAATTTTCTGGACTGGAAGTACTTGTCAGTGTGTGCTTGCTGAATAGTTTATTCATTAATTCTTGGGACCCATAAGTATTTATCGTGATGGCCAATTTGTCATCCAAGGCCTACAAGCCGCACGCTGGGCCCCGCAAAACAGTTGCAAAACCCAATGGGGTCACTTTCCTGTCAGCCTGGTGTTTATCTGGAAAGCTTAGATTCCTTCAAATCAAGAGCAAATAGAGCCAAACAGACTCATCATCAGAAATATCCAAAAGGAGATGTATGTCCAAAATATCGCTGATATCATCACCACAGACACTGCTAGCAGAATTAGGTGTGAGCATGGCTGAATGAAAAAAATCGGCGCGGATTCATTCACCTCTACAGGTGGCTCTTCCAAAACATCTAACACTTATATACTAATCCCTCAAGGCGAGAAAATCTCTCCTCGAAATCATCTGCCAGGCGATTGGACTTAGTCTTAGCCTTGGATTTCGTCGCGGTTTGTGACGATGAAGTCGACGCATTAGGTGCCGAATTTTGCACCCCCGAAGTGTGCTTCGATGTCGCAGTCGTAGTGGAATTTTTACTGCTCTTTGGGCTATCGCCCTTACCTGAATGTTGCTTATCCATGTGTAGGACCAACAAGACAGCGTAGAAATGAGATAAATGTCCAAGTTTATCAGTATAATATTCTTGAAAATAAATTTCCGTTCACGTTCTCCGCAAAGGATCGAAACGTGTTGACCGACCACGCACTCCAAACGAACTGACCACGCGACCAGCTGAGCGGGTTCTTCACGTAATCTCTCGCGAGATTTCGAAATAAAATAATAAGTCTACAGGCCTTGATAATTTAAACATTAAGCTTTTGAAACTTGCTGCTCCAATTGTTTGTAACTCATTGGCATTTATTTGTAATCCCTCTCTTCTAACATCAAAATTCTGCATCTGCATGAGAAACAGGCGACAATCACTCCAATCTTCAAGGATGGTGACAAGAGTGATGTTAATAATTATAGGCTATATCGTGCTCCAATATTTCCAAATTATTGAACGTAGTGTTCATAATCAATTGTACAATTATTAAACTGTTAATGGTCTCTTAAATTCAGGCCAGTCTGGTTTTAGAAAACATCATTCTACAGCAACAACTCTTCTTGATGTTTCTGATCATATTTTAAACAACATGAATCAAAGCAAGCTACCGGTGCACTATTCATTGACGCTCAAAAAGCCTTTGATACTGTCAATAATCATCTTCTAACTTCTGCGTAACTTCGAAGTATATGGTATCACTGGTATTCTTTGCATTGGTTTTCTTCATATCTTTGTGGTAGAACACAAGCAGTGTGTATCAATTCTACTTTATCTGATATTAAAAAATTGATATTAGAATTCCACAGGGATCAATTTTAGGGCCATTATTATTTATTATTTTATGTAATTCTCTTCCTGATAGTATCAGTTGTAAGTGCGTTATGTATGCTGATGACACTACATTACTCTTTACTACATCAGATCCCACGACTCTTCAGTTGGATATGAATGATAATTTGTCTAAGATTGCACAGTGGTTTGAAAACAACCAACTGACTATGACCATAAAGAAAACCAAATTCATGATCTTTGGAACAAAAAATGTTGTTAATAAATTTAGTGATATTAACTGATGTATGATAGGCATATAGAAAGAGTTGACAAATTCAAGTACTTAGGTGTTGTCTTTGACCCACTTTTATCTTGGTGTGAGCATGTGATATATTTCAAAACGCATTGGTTTTATTCGTAGAGTTAAGTTTTATCTTCCTTCAAACACCCTTAATATGTTAGCCAATGCTTTAGTTTTTCCATATTTTGACTATTGCAGTCCAGTTTGGTCTAACTGCAAAATTGAATATTCTAACTCGGTCTTAAAAATTCTGCAAAACAAGCGTATGCTCGTGTCTTTGATATGCTGATTATTAGAATAAATAGTAAGAAGGTGGCAGCGTACCACGACGTTCAAAAAAATGCGGGGAAAATGAGAAACAATCAGTGGAGCATGGCAAAATTATCAGCTTCATTTCGGTGTTTTCAAATGTCTCAAAAAATTATGCCCATTTATCCTTTCATCTCAGGTTTATGTATATTTCTAAATGTACATTACAGGAATACCCGTAGTCAATCTTTCCAAAACTCTTGTAATTCCATCTTTTAACATTAATACCAGGCAAGGATGCTACATCTTGATTTGTAGAACGGGGGAGTAGCGGGGGGAGAGACAATTTGGAACAGACTCCCGACTGATTTTTTTGTAAGGTGGAAATTTATTTTCTATGAACATAAAACTTTCAAAAATCTCATGTTCTAAGAGTGAGTTATGTTATATTTGTCCTCTTAACTGATTTTTTGAAAATTATTATTCAAATGTATTATTTTTGTATTTTACTGGCATGTTGTATATTTGTTTCGTCAGGGTATCATGGCGAGAGACCAGTTTTTGAACGAACCAGAGTACCCTGAATAAATAAAGAAGATTACGTACTACTACTTCTTCCTGTAATCCCAAAGACATGTGAAGCCTATCCTTGTAGATTTGTCCAAGCATATCCGGTGCCTTCTGGTATGTGTTTGAATCGATCAAGACAATATGCCCGATATTAGCAATAGCTCAAGCGTGAGAAGATCCCAGGGGAAAAATGCTATTCCATTATTCTTCTTGATATCTGCAGATGCCAGATAAACCAGCATAGTAAGGTAACATTTACACAAAGATAGTCCAGGCTACAGTTCATTGATAACTAATATTCAACCTTGTTTTATTAGACATATGTTTTTCAACGTTCCTAGAACCTTTTTTGTTATGCTGATTATGAATGCGATACGAGATGAGGCAAGACGAGAAAGCTTGAGCATTTTTGTAGAAACGCACAAAAAAAAAAAAAATCAAAAAGGGCAAACCAAAAACCAAAAACATTCATCTCTTGTCACTCAAAATGGTAATTTCAAGCCTGGTTCGTTTTTTGTTATGTTATAAAACACAGTGCAACACCTATTAACATAGATTTTGTCATTTCGTAACCACGTAATAAATGAATTCAAATTTACAGTCAATACAGGGATGATCGTTGATATACTTTTGACAGCCAGAGGTTGTTAACTTGGTATCTATCCTGGTGTGTTTTGGACAGTCAAGAAAGTAAACTAGAAACCATAAGAAAATACTTAAAAAATGTTGTGATTATATAATTCCTCATTATACAGTCCCAAGATTGGCTTCCGAGATATAAGGATGGGCTATCATTGATAGCTGTTGTGATGCGTTTTTGTGTAGATCCCTGTAAGTCAATCAGATCAATGTACACATCATTATGGTAATCTGAGGAATCGATACATGTAAGATGGAATCCAAGAAGGGGAGCCAATATGGATGAAATGCGAACTTAATAGCGGCCGAAATTCGATCAATAATAGTCAAGATATATATGTTCTTTGTTTTGTGTATGTTTTGGGCGCGTACATGCAATCCATTATGGGGATTTTGATGAAAAGGAACGACTCAAGACAACTTAAGAAGCGATAATCCAAATAAAAACCACAAAATATATATCTTTAGAAATAAGCGTGAAATGAATTAAGACCCTTTACTTAGTGACATTTGCCGCCATATTGAACGCCTATCTGGGATGATGGAATTTGCAGATATCAATGACTTTGATTATGTTAGGATCTTTAAATTGTTTTGAGTCAGTTAATATTGATATACAAATGATGCAGGGGCGGATTTAGAGGAGGCGCCCCCGGCGCACGCCCCTCTATTTTTGCAAAGCACCGCGTGCCGGGCGACTGAATGCATAGAGAGTGCACAGAGCGCCGGGAACATTATTCTATAAAAAATGCCTTTTTGGAGCATAGGGCGCCGTATAGATCTCTAAGAATGCCGGTACAGGGACGTCGGGCGCCGTGTAGATCTAGCTTTGTGGAAGCCCAGCGGTTTGCAGTAAAGAGCGCCGGGCGCATTGAAGATCTATAAAAATGCATTTGTTTTACATAGGCGCCCTGTAGATCTCTAAGAATGGGCAGGTCGTGGTTAACAGGGGCGTCAGGCGCTTGTAGATCTAGCTTGTGGAGCGCCCAGTGGTCGAGTAGGCTCTCCCTACCCATTGTCTTCAGAATTTAGAACTGACGGAAAAAAAAAAAAAAAACATGGAAAATTGGGCGCCCCCTCTTAGTGAGACATCTGGATCGCTGCCATCCTGCACACAAACATGGAGTCTTGGTTATATGTAGTAATAAATTTGCCATTTTGGAGCCATCTTGAATGGTTTATTGATTTTGCTTATCAAATGGTTTTGAAAGCTATCATAATGTTTCAAGAATCTAATAATCTAATAATAATAATAGTAATAATAATAATATCACTCATAATATAACTAGACAACTCCAGGAGACTTTATGCCCGTTAACGTATGATGAAGTCATATGCTTGGACCCTTAACGGATGCCTATTAGAGCGGGGTTACGTGGAACTTTTCACGTTTCATTGATGCCTACAAGATGGCATAGCTATGTAGTCAATTAAGCTTCTTGTATATTTGAACCCTAGATGACCCCATTTTGACCTTGACCCAACACATATTGTGGCAACATAAGAATAGAGCTTTTCCCAGTGGTTCTTGTGAACACATTTGACATAAATATCTACTTTTGTTGATGAGTTATCAGAGTTTGGCTATTATTGCTCATTTGCCTATCTGAAACTGGACCGGGGCCGTATTCATGTCACATTGATTCCGTTCTCGACATTTCCGAACTTTTGCACATATAACTTCAAGTGTTATCGATTGAGGGATTATATAGCATTTTTGACATATTAATAGATAATGCCGCCATTGGTAATGTTAATGACTCCGATTTAATTCGTTGTACAAGGCTGTTATAACACTGAACAAAGACGATGCTACATGCAGAATTTTTTCAGCAGTTAGCGCACCTTATCTGTAGAAGAAGTAGGCTTCCAAAGATTTTTAGTGTTTTTGACCTCATTGACCACTACGAGAGGTCAAGGTTGTTCAAAACTATGTACACCCATGATGTAGCTTGGGTGATTGGTTCTTCTGACCGATTTGGTCAATATCGGCCCAAGCGTTTGGCCCAGAAGAAGGCAGACGAAGGCGACGAAAAAAAATGAAAAAAAAAAAAAAAAAAAGCGATGGTCGGAAAGAAGAAGAAAGAAGGAGACTAGGCATCGATTGTGCTTAGAAAGCCGAGTTATATCATGCGTTTGATTTTTCTAGGGTGTTGACTGTCCAATGTGACCTTGACCCCCAATCTAGTACACATTATAAGGGTTGGGTCAGGCAATTCTTCGACCAAGTCCGGTGAATCATGCAATTGAATAATCTCTGCTCTTTTTTTTGTTTCTTGCGTGAGGTCTTTCAAAATACAAGCGACCTAGCCGTGCCTCCAGGTTCGCGCTTACTCTGCACCCCGGAATGTGAACACACATGCACCCCCCCTCCCGGCAAACAGCTTCTCCCTCGAGACCCCCAACGACAGTGCTCCAGCATGTATTAGAGAGACAAGGATTTCGTGGGCGGGTCGCCGCGCCCCTCCGCACGTTCTGTCTTTGTGCAGTTCGCCAGTACGGCCTAACCATGGTAACTTCCCTTTCGCCCTTGGAGTAGTTGTTAGTATGTCTTTTTCCACCAGGCTCTATCTTCCTGCCTTTCTTCACCCTAGACTCCCAGTGTGATGTCTCATCCATTGGTAGCTTACTAGTTCCGACAGGCTCAGGGCATAGAGTTGGGAACTTATCTAAGAAAGAAAGACAGTAAAAGATTGGGCGGTCAGCGGTGGTGGGGAGCCCGCAGGAACGCGTCCTCGCGCATGGTTTCATATAGGTAGAGTCAATACGCCGAGTTATAATACCGGGAGGGAAAAGGAGATAAATAAAAGTTCAGGGCACAAACTTGTGGTGGGATCTCTAAGTAATCATTTTAAATTAAAAACACTGACCGCCAAACACTGTTTTTGTTAGGCGATATCTGGTGAACTACTGGGAGCTTAGAACGTGGGTAAACAATTGCGTGTCACATTTTCGTCGCTTTGTTGTGTTCTGTCAAAATGAAAGCTGTGAATTTCTGCATTGATCTAAGATGGAAAAATCGGCACAAAAAATTGGTTAAATTTTACAAAACCAAATCAAAGGCAACTACAGGCTTTCAGAAGATAGAGTGCGCCACATATATCAGTACGCGGTATAGCAGACGACCGCTTCCGTCCCCACCCCCCCCGTTCCCCCCGCAGGCATGTATATAGTATAGGCGGTTCAAGATTGAAATTTGGAAATAGTAGAATGGATTTGAGGCCATTTATGCGTTGGAGGAAACGGGCTGGTATCCTGGTTTTGTTACTCAAATCCAGGTCTGATGTCTTTTGATATGCATTTTTGGACAAGGCTGTACAGAAAATTCAATTGGGCCAGAGAGCTAACGAGCTTTGGAGGGAAAATATTTGCATTTTGAAGAAAGGAAGAACACTGTGCCGCCAATCTGATTGGAAATATAAAATCACGATATGACCCTAAATTTGACCCCTTCTGACACTGATACTCAAATCGTGTACACCCCATACGGGCTTGCATCAGGGGTTATTCTGAACAACATCGGACGCCCCCCTTCAGAGGTAGGACGTTCCAGGCGGAAACGGAAAAAAAAATCAGGAGGTTATGATTTTATAGTATTGATTTGTGGCAGAAGAAGAGAACAGCAACAAAACAGGAAGGGACGGTGATATTAATGTGTTAATAAATTCTAAACTTGTCCTTGGAGGTATGAGGACATGTTGTGACCTTGAGACGGTATGGGACATGGGTGCCGGGGAGGTAATGGGCATTGTCTGGAGGGTATGGGACATTCATCATGGAGTAGTGGGATCAACTGTCCTGGGACTATGGGCACATTGTTTCCCCTGGAGGTCATTAGGACTTTGTTCTGGGGTTATGGGACGTTGTCCTGGGATATGGGGAATTGTTGGGTATGGAAATATTGTCCTGTGAGGTAACTGGATAAATGTCCTGAGAGGTGAATGGCACTCTGTCCTGGATATTATGGGAAATTGTACCTAGGGGATTATAGGCGACATTGTCCTGGAGGTTAGGGACATTGTCCTGGGTATGGCAGACATATGACACTTGGTGACACACGAAATATATTGGACAGTGTTTATATTGGTATTGTATGTAATGAGAATACTATACATGTTGATCATGTAAACCAACTGAAATTTGTTGCATCGTGATAGAAATGCTTCGAGAAACCCATCACAATACATCACGGACGACTACTTTGGGACTCGACCGTCCACTAGTTTTTTAAACAAAAGTTAGGATGAGAAACTAATAATATATTTTACTTGGCCTAAAACTACATTGTTAGAATGGGACAATAGGGCCAACTATTGTGCCTGGCTTTGGACCAATCGCCCCGGACCCAAAGGAGATGACGTGATGGATCCATTGGCAGGTACAGAGGCGACGAAAAGTGTTCGCTATCTTCCCTGATATAAACCTTGTGGTACCATATTCTCTAGCTGATAAACACTCTCCCTCTAATGAACTCTGCATCGCTTTTACAGGAACAAAACACCTTTAAATTAAACATTGAAGGTCTGTTCATCTTACACTGTGAAAGGGAGTGCAGTGATGTTGCACTGCCGATATAATTGATCATTTCTGCTTCATTGATGCAAACCCACTGCAATAGCAAAGTTAAGCAAGATTTAACTTTGTTTGCTGGACTGCATGCAGTATGGCCAGAGAACGAGCTATCCAGGCAATTGACAATGCACTAATGCACGCATTGGAAGCCTGAAACGGACCATAAGCAACACCAACACGAAAAAGCAAGAACATAAGTTGATATTGGTGGTACAGGTGTACTTAGATTATTAGGAAGGATGCCATTTAGGTCATACATGATAAAGCTGATGCTGACAAGTAAAAGTGCAGATTGCATGAAAAAAAAAATTCTCGCAAATTTTAAGTGATTCCTCGGGGCTCTTCTGGTACTGAATTTGTTTCTCAAACAGGACTCTGAATTTTGTGTATTTTATCACAAATACAGGAGATCGTTATGACTGGAGAACCTGTTAGTGCGCAGAGGAAAAGAACTCCTGGCAAGAATTTGAGAGGACGAAAGAAGGGTTAAGGTACAAAAAACTATTGATTTCACAAATTACTAAGGCTTTCACAACATGAATAGCAAATCGATCGTGCTGTAGACTTCAAATCAGCCTCCAAATCCAGTAAAATGCTTCGACCAACATAGCTATGAAATTTTGTTATGAATAAAAGGTTATTCTTATATCATATAATGGCAATTTTTCAACTTTATCTGTTTTCGTAATTCAACTTATAATTGGTAAAAAAGCTTGTGCATCAGGTGAAACATGTTAAAAACCAAAATGAAGTCAAAGAGGTCGGAGAGGTCAATCAGAAGTTAAACGTTTCATATATCTGCTCCCCATTAACAAACCGCAAGTTTAGACGGAACAAATAATGTATTTTTAAATCAATTTTCAAATTTTAACCCCTGGACACTACCAGCCTGTTTATTCACCTACAAAATTATGAATGCTTTTCTTTTTAGTTTACACAATCTCCTTACCGTGATCTCAACGCCCCTCTATCTACCACTACCACCCAATCGCACTATACCCTTCGTCATCTCTTACCCATTTATGCCTCACCCCCTTTAATCCCTACCCCTCCCTTGTCCCTCCGTTTTTTAGTGCACTCCACATCTATGTTCTCCACTGCTTGTCGGCCCGTTCCTCCCTCGCACCGCTACAGCCACCCTCGTTTCACATATACCTCCCACCTCTCGTCGCCCAACTTTCTTCTGAGCTCTCTCCCACAATTATCCTCTGCTTATCTTCTTTGTTTCATCGTCCTCCCTGTACCGCTGTCCCTCCCCCCCTTGGCCACCTGACTACCCCTGTTCTTTGAATCTCCCGTACGTGGCAACATGCAACCCCCCACCGTCCTGAAAGGCGCACACCCTATTGAAATTTTTCACTAACCCTCCCCCTTCCCTTCAGCATACTTTTCTCACTCCACTCAACCCACGTATTTTGTGTCACATCACATCCCATCCACGGATACTCCTGGTTATCACACTCCTAACGACTCATACGAAGTAAAAATAACGCGCACTTGTTCCTTCTCCTATCTACACAATTTCCCTCGCAATATTCTCTCCGCGTCGCACGCCAATGCCCATAACTATCGCACCCTACGTCTCTAAATTGCCTTCTCTTATTTCCAGACTTCTTCTTCTTTCTTCCCCTCCCACCTGGTCGAAACAAAGGCTCAGGTCCCGCCTTGTTTAATATCACTTATTCACTTCCCACTTCTCGTCTGGCTCCTCGCTCTATTCTTTCCCTCTTCACCTTCTTGTGTGCCCACGCCGCTACCTTATCAGCGCCCCTCTACGCTTTTCCCTCGTCCTTTCCTGCTTTTTTGCCCTCTCGCCTGCCTCCATTTTCCTCCTCATTCCCCCCCCCCCATTCCCCATCCCTTCTTCCCCTGTTTATGCTCCACTCCCAACTAAGTAGCTAGACTCCCGAACCGCTCTTACTCCCGATCCTTCTCCCCTTCGCTGCTGCATCACCCCTTTCTTTATGTCCCGTCCAACTACTTTCGCCCCTCGATTTTTAACCTATATAGCTTCGCTCATACTGCTTCCTCAAACCCTGTCCTGCTATCCTTATTAACCCTTCTTCTTTCCTTCCTTTCTATCTGTAACTCCCATTCGCTGTATAACGTACACCCCCTTCCCTCCCCTCACCCTCTTGCTCCCTTCCCTACTTCCTCTTAGTAACTTCAGTTCCCGATAACCCTACACCTCACCTCACCCACAAACTTCGTTTCTTTACCTACTCCCGTATCACTCCCGAATATACCCCATACCTTTTATATCACCCCCTAGATCCCCCCCGTTTTCTTCCGGGAGCCTTCACCTTCCTTTTCAGTATACGCTCCCCTGCTTCCTTCACCTCTTATTTCATTTTTTTCCTTGCTTTCCTTCTCTTGCCCTCCTCCGCCCTTCCTGTTCTTTTCGCAACTTTCATTATCTGTCCCCTCCTCCTCATCTCGACTTTCTTGATTCTCTACCGTATCTTCTTTCTCTGTTTGCTACCTCAACTCCACTTCTCCACCCTTCTCACATCAGTCCCTCTCCGGCAGCCTGTTTACTCCTTCACTCCCTCCCTTATCTCTAACCTACTTGCATCTCCGCTCTATCACCTTTCCACACCCCTCCCCCACTCCTCTAGCGTTCACAACCCCTTACCTCGTCCCCTCCTCTTCTCTCCTAGTATAATACCCTTCTCCCCTACCACCCAACATTTGCTCTGTTCTAGCCACTTTTCCTCCTCTCGTTTAACGACCCCTTTTTCTCAATCTCTCAATCCCATCCTCCTCTCCCTTATTCTTTAACCTGTTCCATTACTCCCGCCCCATCGCGCTCCGTGTCCCTTCCCCCCGAGAACCGCATTTGTTTGCTTCCTGCACCATTGTCCCTTTTCTACCTCATCAATTCCTTCCACGCATTCCCTCCAACACGTCCACCTTTCTTCGTTTCCCCCTCCTAGGGCTCCCTTCTATTCTGCCTATCCACACCCTCTCGTCTCCCATCATCCGTGATTTATGTTCCCATGTCCCTGCCCTGTTCCTACCTTCCGTTTCTCCAACGCTTCCCCCCCCCGTTCCAACCCCCTTTTCATTTTATCCTTTTCTTCTTATTCTTTACCCTCGCACCCCACTCCTACAACACAAAACCCCTATCTTCTTCCGCTCTCCAGCCGCACCCCACCTCCACCCCCCTACACCACACTTATTCTCTCCCTCCCCTCCTAATCGCCACCAGTCTTTTTGTCTCCTTCCACCGACCCTCCCTATCTACTTTCATCCTTTTCCCTTTACAGCCCCTCCCTCTACATGTATTCTTGTATCGTACCCTCCCCTCTTCTATTTTTCACTGTTCTCTACCATTGCTCCCTCTTTCTCTGACCCAACTGCTTAATCCCCATTTAACCCCCGTCTCCCCCTCCCTGTACATTTCGTCCTTTGTTTTCTTCTCCTCCGTCCTCCTCCTCGCTTCTTTCTGCCTCGGCCACCACCTTTCCTTCTTACCCCTTATTTTCTTTATCACCCATCCAAATCCTCTGCTTCTACGCAGCCCCTCTCGTCGTCTTTTCCTCCCCGTTCGCTCCTTCCTGGTCCTCTTCCATAACACCCACGCCCTTTTTTTGCCCTCCCCCTAAAGCCAGCGTTCTCTTCTAGCCCCCTCCCGCGTCACTCCGCTCGATCTTCCGCTTCCGCTTCCGCCCCCCCCGTTCCTCATCTCATCTTATCCTTCGTTTCTGCTCCCCTATCTTTCCCTCAGCGTTCTCCTCTCTGTTCTGTCGAGCTTCCTCCCTATATTCTATTGCCAATTATTTCTTGCTGTTACCCTCCACACCACCTTTTCCTTCCACCCCCCCCCACTCGACTACCACCTCCTTCTTCACGACTTTGCAGCCCAATTCTCTTCTGCGCTACCTTCTATCCTTTTTATCCCCGCCCCTCTCGTCAGGCTTTTTCATCCCCTTTGCCTATCTTGATACCTTCCTTGTGACTTTTGTTGTTTCTCCCCTTCCTTTGAGTCCTTCCCTTCTCTCCCCCACCCTCTCGCCTCCTGTTTTCTCCCCCTTTCCTCCTCTTCTTCTTTAATCCTCCTGCTCCGTTCTTCCCCCTCATTTTGATTAATTTGCCCTTCCCCTCTCTCCCGGCTGTTTTGGTAATTGCCCAATGTGCTAATGAAAGGCAGCTGTGTCACAAGTGAGTGAATGTAATACATACAGTCTATAAGCCTTATAATATATTGTATGCCTAATTAGATCGCCAGATAAACAGTGTCCACAGCCGAGGCAGAAGTCAAAGCACAATTACGCGAAATATGGAGAACCAAATAGTAAGTACACTTATTGGCTGTTTTTAACCCCTGAGGGCCACCATCTTTCTTACATTATCTCGGATTGGCTCATGTATAACATGTATAGCGGAAGCAGACATCCGGCTTTTGCAAAAACATGCTTAAGCAACGATGTGGTAAAAACAAATCATTCGATACACGCTGAAATGTAGTGTCTCGCGATGTGACAGTGATCATCTTTGGTTTTGAGCAGTTTGTATTCACCGTGATATGGGGATTCCCTGAGCTTCCATGGTTTGTGTTGTACACGGGAAAGGCCCTGTGACATAGGAGTAAGCTCCCAGCCATACCCTTGATCCAATGAAAATAGACCTATATATCTGTACTAGGACAGTCACACGGGTTCGCGATACCTGATACTATGCAAGCCCTCCCCAAGACGAAGGGACCCGCCTCCAGTGTGGAGAAGCAGCTTGGACACACAGAATCACATACGCACGCACACGCAGGACAGCTCAGTATTATTTATAGTGTCTCTTTCAGCTTTGGCATATTTAAACAGCTATCCTACTTGAAACTGTGCGTTATTCAGAATAAGCACATGAAATATAGGAGTAAGTATGAAGGTATAAAGCTTTTCTACCATGTCTTGATTTAGTGTTATATCATAGAAGCTGATACAGAATAAATCACCACTGATGCACAAACTCCACTGGTTTCCCTCAATATGACCACACATAACGACGGCAATGGCAAACAATACTTGATTGACAAAGCTCACAGAATTCGGCTCCCACGCTTTGTGTGTATGCTCATTATACAAAAACACTCTGCTGAAGGGATATACAAAAAAGATGGCCATAACCCTGCATGAGAACTGCATAAATCAAATAATAAGATGTCAACCTTATGAGTAAGTACTAAATTCATAGACAAGCAGAACTCGACACAAGATAAGCATGGTCTAGCGTAGTTCATTATCTCAGAAATACAGATCACTGATGCAAAAATACAAATGCATTAAAAAACAAGTTTGTTCCACCTTGGTGTGCCAGAATAAACAATCAAATTGACTGGTAGTGACCATGCATGGAGTTAAAGGTCCGTGCGTCTAATGCTATAATAAGCCTTGTCCCAACTCCCCAGAACACCAGATTTTACCGGAAATGTCAAAATTTTTTTATTTTTTTTCTTTTTTCTATTTTTCTCATTTAACATGTGAGTCTTAGAGCTAAAGGATGTTTGGTTGGATGTTGTGGGCAAAAAGGTGCCCCATTTTGGTCGACAAATATTAATGTTTACACAGACCTCTATGGATTACAAAGTTTTTAGCTCTCATATCAAAAGGTTGAAATATGGTGCAAAACTTTTACAGATGGGTTTTGGGGGGAAGAGCCATTCTATCATAATATATACTGAAATTGGTCCCATCCCCATTAACATTGAGACCTGTTACAGGATGAATGAAATACAGAGTTGCCACTGAATCTGGAAAAAGTCATGGAATTTAAAATATCAGAAGTCTGGAAATCTAGAAAATGGACAAAAGTCGGGAATTTTTTTCAGTTGGGAAGAGAAGGTACGAAGGTGTGTATGACGGTATAGGTGAGCAAAGGACTCCACTTTTACATGATTACTCACAGTCATGTAAAACCGGAAGCGTATGGTACACTTAACTCGCATTCCTGTACATACAAGTAGGGTCCCGATTTTCTTCTCTCGAAGTACACATGGAATTGGGCCTGGAAATGCGCATACTAGCATTGAAGATTCTTTTCAGATTGAATCAAAAAGTGCTCTATTTTCAAATTAAGAATCAGACAAAGCGGCTGGCAAATTTGTCCGAAACATTCGATGAAGAACTAAAACTCCACCGCACCTCCACCCACACGGAATTATTTTGAAAACAAGTGGTGCACATGTTCTATTTTAAGACTTCTGAGTATAATTCAGACAGGCCCGTTCGCAGGGGGTTGGTTGCGGGGGGTGCAGCCGCACCACCCGCACCACCCCCTGGCGAACGGGGCCTGTTGAATGTTATCAGAAGTCATTAAATAGGAAACATGGTAAACAATTGTTTCAAAATATTCTGTGTGGAGGCGTGAGTTTAGTTTTATTAAATTTGGAACATTGCCAGCCAGGCTTTGTCTGTCTGAAATTCTAAATTTGAATAATAGAGCACTTTTGATTTCAATCATGTAAAGAAGTTCAATTGATGATATGCGCATACAGGCCAATTCCATTGTACTTCAGAGAGAAGAAAAATCGGGACCCCTAATTGTATGTACAGGAATGCAGTTAAGTGTACCATAACCGCTCCGATTTTATGAACGTGAGTTTATTAGTATGTAAAAGTGGAGTCCTTTGCTCACCTATAGCGAATACACACTCTCTTACTCCCAACTGAAAATTAATTCCCGACTTTTGTCCATTTCTAGAATTTCCATGACTTCTGATAATTTTTTAAATCCAGACTTTTCCAGATTCAGTGGCAACTCTGTATTTCATTTCATCCTGTACAGGTCGTCAATTTAATGGGGGAGGAGACCAATTTAAGTATATATATATGATAGAAATGGCCCTTCACCCCAAAACCACCATCTTGTAAAGTTTGCACCAATATTTCAAAACCCATTTTGATTATGAGAGCTAAAAACTTTGTAATCCCCATAGAGGTACTGTGTAAAATAATATTTGGTCGACCCAAAATGGGGCAACCATTTTTGCCCACAACATCCAAACCAAAACATCCTTTAGCTCTAAGGACTTCACATGAGTACATGAGAAAAGAAAAATAGTAGCTTTGTGATCGTAAGAAGATACAAAATTTTGACACTTTCCTGGTAAATATGGTGTTCTGGGGAGTTGGGACAAGGCTTATAGCAATTAGATCAACGGACCTTTAAACACTCCCATGCCTGGTCACTAATACCAGTCAATTGATTGTTTATTATGCCCACACCAATGCGGGACCAAACTTTGTTTTAAATGCATTTGGTATTTTTGCTCAGTGATTCTGTATTTTCGAGATAATGACTACGCTAAAAGCCATTGCTTGCTTGTTTGTTGGTCGAGAGTTTGCTTGTCTATGGAATTAGTACATTAATCAAAGTTTGACATCTTATTATTTGATGTATGCAGTGCTCTAGCAGGGTATGGCCATTGTTTTGTATATCACTTCAGAAGAAAGAGTGTTTTGTATAATGAGCATACACACAAAGAGTGGGAGCGCCGAAATTTCTGTGAGCTTGTCAATAAGATGTTTGACAATTGCCGTCGTTAGGTGTGGTCATATTGCGGGAAAACCATGGAGTTTGTGCATCAGTGGTGAGTTATTCTGTATAGCTTCTATGATATAACACATTAAATCAGGGACATGGTAAGGAAAGCTTTATACCCTTCATACTCTACTTATATTCATGTGCTTTATTCTGCAATTAAAATAAAGCACAGTTCAAAGTAGGTATACTGTAAATATGCCAAAGCTGCAAGAGACATCTATAATAATACTGAGCTGTCTGCGTGTGTGTGCGTATGTGACTGTGTGTCCAAAGCTGCTTCTTCACACTGGAGCAGGGTCCTTTCGTCTTGGGGAGGGCCTGCATAGTATCAGGTAATCGCGAAACCCGGGTGACTGCCTAGTACAGATATATAGGTCTATTTTGATTGGTATCAGAGGGTATGGCCGGGAGCTGACCTATGTCACAGGGCTTCACCGTGGTAAAAACAAACCAGGGAAAGCCCAGGGAATCCCCATATCACGGTGAATACAAACTGCTCAAAACCAAAAAGTATGATCACTGCACATCGCGAGACACTACAATTTCAGCGCGTATCGAATGATTTGTTTTTACGCACATCGTTGCTAAGCATGTTTTGCCAAAAGCCCGGATGTCTGCTTCCGGCTATACCATGTTATATCATGAGCCAATCAGAGATAATGAAAGAAAGATGGTGGCCCTCAGGGTTTAAAACAAGAAGCCAATTAAGTGTACTTACATATTGGTTCTCCATATTTCCGTAATTGTGCTTTGACTTCTGCATCGTCTGTGGACACTGTTATCTGGCGAATCTAAAATTAGGCATACAAATATATTATAAGGCTTATAGAATGTATGATACATCCACTCAAATTGTGACACAGCTGCCTTTCATTAGCAAATCAGAGCAATTACCAAACAGCCTAAACAAGAAAAAGCAGTCATAATTTTGGAGGGGAAATAAACATGAGTACCCAGAGAAAACCTACAAGAGGAAATATGGATTAAAAAATACAGTATGTGTCGTCTAACATTGCGGTTTGTGAATGGGGACAGATATATGAAACGTTTAACTTCTGATTGACTTCTGACCTTAGTTGACTTCATTATGGTTTTTAACATGTTCACCTGATGCACAAGATTTTTTTACCAATTATAAGTTGAATCAGATAAAGTTGAAAAAATATGCACATTATCATGATATAGAAATAACCTTTTATTCATATACAAAATTATAGCTAGTTGGCGAAGCATTTTACTGGATTTGGAGGCTGATTTGAAGTCTACAGGCAGCGATCGATTGCCTATTCAGTGTGAAAAGCCTTAGTAAGTTGTGCAATCATAGTTTTGATACTTACCTTCTTTCGCCTCTCAAATTCTGCCAGGAGTTCTTTCCTCTGCTCACTAACATGTTCCTCCAAGTCAAACGTATCTCCTGTATTTGATGATAAAAAACACAAAATTCAGAGACTGTTTGAGAAACAGAATCAGTACAAGAAGAGCACCCGAGGAATCACTTAAGAATTTGAGAATTTTTTTTTCATGCAATGCACTTTTTAATGTTTCTACATCAGCTTTACTGTATGACCTAAATGGCATCCTTCCTAATAATCTAAGTACACCTGTACCACCAATATCAACTTATGTTCTGCTTTAGTGTTGGTTCTTATGGTCCGTTCAGGCTTCCAATGCAGTGCAGTGCATTGCATTGCATTGCCTGGATAGCAGTCTCTGGCCATACTGCAATGCAGTACTGCAACAAAGTTAAATTTGTTTTAACTTGCATTGCAGTGGGTTGCATCAAGTTGAAGCAGAAAGTGATCGATGTATCGGCAGTGCAACAGCACTGCACTACATTACAGTGGAAGTATGAACAGACCTTCAATGTTTATTTAAAGGTGTTTTTGTTCACTGTAAAAAGTGATGCGGGAGTTCATTAGAGGGAGAGTGTTTATCAGCTAGAGAATATGGTACCACAAGGTTTATATCAGGGAAATAGGAACACTATATTTTCCCTCGGTACCTGCCAATGGTCCATCACTTCACTCCTTTGGGTCCGGGGCGATTGGTCCAAAGCCAGGCAAAATAGTGTGCCCTATTTCCATTCTAAC
>JAMKCH010041991.1:0-5000 GCA_023653785.1 Ophioderma brevispina
TTTAGTTGAGTAAATGGAGTAGATCTGTAAATCGAGTAGATCCATAAATCGAGTAGATTAGTAAATCAAGTGAGAGATGTTAGCTGGAGCCCTCTTTTACAGGATTGTATGGGCCTCTGAAGTTTATCAAAATGCAATTTTTATTTTTGATTGACTGGGAAATTGAACAAATTTGGGATTGTTAATTTTTTGTCTGGATGTTATACATGTAACAGCTCACTGGGCCTCTGAAGTGTATCAAAATGATCACAAAGTGAGAATTTGGAAAGTTGCCGAAAAATTGAATTTGAAATTGAATTATGGGACAATGAGTACGAGTCCAGCTAGTGACTGTCAGTGTCATACAATATTGTAGATGGGTACTGTAAGAGAAGAAATCGGGCCTGGCCCAGCATTCAGTTAAAAAATCATGTGCGTTTTCTTAAAATCCCACATTGCTAAGTCATTGTTATTATTCTCAGACAACATCGAACACACGTCAGCGTAAGCTGCGTGAACTGAGAGGAACAGCACACATCGGACGCGATGCCTAATTGCTAAAAAGCGTGCGACAAACCACTGCGTATAGCTGGTTCCGCTTACACGGGGTGTGCGTGCGGATTGTCCGAGAAATAAATACGCGAACATTTTGCTGATCCCGTACTATCTTTTGGGTCTTAAAATGTACTTCTTTTCTTTGAAATGCGAATCATTAGTGAAATAAAGAGTGCTAATCGATTGGGAGTCCAGAACTTGTCAGGGCCTCTCTGACAATTTCACTAATGATTCTTGTTTACACCGCATTTACACGGCTTGAAAGTCCGGGTTTTGAACGGGTACCAATGCCAAGAGATGTAATTAACGGAGCCGTAATTCCGCGTCGCGCGCGCGTCGAAGCAGAGATGCTGTATCACGGGACAGGCCCGATTTCTTCTCTTGGTACCGTACAGGTTTATGGGTATATCTTTGAAATCATGTATGGGTACTGAAGAGAAGAAATCGGGCCTGGCCCAGCATTCAGTTCAAAAATTGTGTTCGTTTTCTTAAAATCCTACGTTGCTAAGTCATTGTTATTATTCTCAGACAACATCGAACACACGTCAGCGTAAGCTGCGTGAACTGAGAGGAACCGCACACATCGGACGCGATGCGTAATTGGTAAAAAGCGTGCGACAAACCACTGCGTATAGCTGGTTCCGCTTCCTCGGGTGTGCGTGCGGATTGTCTGAGAAATAAATACACGAAAATTTTGCTGATCCCGTACTATCTTTTGGGTCTTAAAACGTACTTCTTCTCTTTGAAATGAGAATCATTAGTGAAATAAAGAGTGCCAATCGTTTGGAAGTCCAGAACTTAACAGGGCCTGTCTGACAATTTCACTAATGATTCTTGTTTACACCGCATTTACACGGCTTGAAAGTCCGGGTTTTGAACGGGTACCAATGCAAAGAGATCTAACTAATGGAGCCGTAGTTCCGCGTCGCGCGCGCGTCGAAGCAGAGATGCTGTATCACGGGACAGGCCCGATTTCTTCTCTTGGGTACTGTACCATGATTATACACAAGCAGCTTCTCATGAAAGTACCTTTGAAGTACCTCACGAGTAGCCACGCAGTACCTCACTGCAGAGTACCTGCATCGCCGGGCACAAAAGTGGGGGTAATCTACTGCATAGGTGCACACGCAGTACCTGGCAGCATGGGGCCCATGCGGTGAGTACCTGCGAAGGTACTCTGCTGCATGAAGAGGCCTGTCAGTTTGTTTTTTGACATTTTTGGTTCTATTTTTTTCTGCAAGAACCGCTATGAATAGGGTTTTGAAGGATGTTCAATTCAAAAATCAATACTATTTGGCTTAAAAAAGAACAGAAGGGGGTAAACAACAATGGAATGTTTGGCGCCCTCTCTTGGCCAAATTCTCATATACTAGGCACCCAGTGGTTAGGCAGCTGCAGAGGTACTCGAGGGGAACTGCGGGGGTACTTGACTATGGGTCACCCCGCTGTTTACCTGCTGGTCACCTAGAAGGCAACTTCAGAGTACACTAAAGGGAAGGTACTGCATGTGAAACACATCATTGTGTACTCTGTGGACAGTGTACTTCACAAGTCCTGAGCTGTAGGTGGGTGGTTGTGGAAAACGACACAACAAGCGTTGTGGTTGTACCATGAAGTAGACGTAGACCCATGAGTAGCCATGAAGTAGCTGAACTATTGGACTTAGTACCAAGGGAGAAAGAATCTTGCTGTGTAGGTATGAGTACAGTCACACAATTTTGTACATAGTACAGGTATGGGTATGTATATGGGACCACTGGTGTGGGTACGGTATGCAATTTTTTACTTGGTGAATACAGGTGCTATATAAGTCTGTCTTGAAATCAATATCAGCAATCAGCATGCCCCCTTAAATTGGGCGTGGGTCTTAACATCAGATATACTAAATGATTTGTTTCCAAAAAGGTTGGTACTGATGGAAAGATCTTTTAGCTATTCAAAGCAAATTTTAATTTTCCATTTCAACATCAGAAACATGTTTAAACCATGGGTAAGCTCCGCTCTGTTTTCCCAAAGTAACCAAGTGCGTACACGCTACTTACGTTGCTTTTATTTTGCCTGCAGAATATTGAAGACTAGGCCAAGCCATTCTGTAGTAGCTGATCCAGTATGGAGGAACAAGAAGAGGATCTAATCGATTTCATAAAGAAACGGGGAATTGCAGAAGAGTATATTAGAATGATTGAAGATGACAAGGTATTTCAATAAAATCTGCAATATTGATTGTTACCCAAGGCCTATTATATTATAGAGTCATGGAACCATAGGGGTTGCGTTAAACTTGCAATGTGAAATGGGTCGAAATGTGTTCAAATGGGTTGAAAGAATCAAATTATATAAAAATGATACAAGAATGGCTCCTAACTATCTGTAAATGTTTATGACACTGGCACAATATCAACATGTGTGAATGTATGACTTCGTGTAAAAATGTGAAGGGCATTTCGTCGATTTGAATGGGAATTAGCCCTGATCAATTGGTGTAACTTCTCTAGAACTAAATACTTTTTCCAGATTCGTCCTGCCTTATCATCTCAATAAAGATTGCCGTTAGGGTAAAGGTGGGGGTAATTGGACTAAAGATTGGTGGTTGTTCCGATTATGTGTATTGTGTTCTCTACTATGATATTGAGCCTGGCACTTGCACAGACTCCCCATCAAGTATCTGGAACAAATTGTTGCGGTTTTGATGGTAGGAGAAAACGGATAATGCAATGTTGGCAAAGCCTATTCAATTATGTGCTAATAAAGTGGTTCCACTACAACGGTGGTTTTGGTTCATATCTTTGGAATGAAATGGATTTGAGGGCTCAAATGTCAGGACACAATGAGAAAAATACGGCCTTTCATGATTATCAAAATCGATACACTTCCCGGTAAATTCAAGGGGGTCCCAAGACGATCGAACAAAAAAAAAACCCCCGCCCCCTTTAACTGATGTTTCTGTTTCAGTATGTTATTAACAGTGACATGTAAGTCCCCCACTATTTTGTGTTCAGTGCCTTTCACATTTTTTTCAATGAGGTCAAAGCTCCACTGGGAACCACCAAAGTTGAATGGGAACAATTTGGGTTGAAGCTAATGCAGATTAATATCACGCATCCTAAACCTGCTATCAACAACCATAGGTTTTCCCGGTCTATTTCGTAACTTGTACATTTCAGTTGGCAAATGAAGCTTTCCTTTTCGCGTGAAATTGAATAAACGATTGTAATTGTTTCAATTTGGTGAACGTCTAAGAGAGTTCGCTATATATGCGGCCAATTCTAAAACTTAATCGTCACTTTAGAAAATCGTTCGTTGTAAATAAAATGGTTAATTCTTTTCGCAGCGAAATGAATACCTGAATCATTCATGTTTTCAAACTCACGTAAAGGGGTAAACGTAGTAAGGAATGCTGAGTGGGAAAGGTATCATTTTTCCTTCGGCCGATATGAGTTCGGGCACCAATTGAGGAACTTGCCGCAGGTTTCGGGATAATCAGATTTGCGTGCCTGTTATGGAATTCGAATTCACTTGTGTCCAAACAAAAGTAAGGTATATTCATTCGAATTAACAGACATACACACAAATTAAAATAAAAATCCAGACACTGCCTGGATTGCCTTGCAATTATATATTTTGTGATCAGAATGATGATGGCTGCATAGTTTTAAGAATTGCCACTCTGTTCACCAATATTACATAAAGTATAACACATGTTTACAAGTACATTTATTTTCTACATTATGAATGTTGCATAAAGAAAAAATACATACGCTTGGCCTACACTGCGAAGTGTGTTTAGGAATTAAAACATTTTCTTGTTCTTACTTTGAAGGCAATTTCAAATTTTAGACACTAACCATCCATCAAAATGGCATGTGTTGGTTTAGTGCATTTAAAAAATAACATTTTGATAGAACGGGAAAATAGTGTCTAAAGAAAAAGAAAGGGGGAAAACTTGTTACATGCGTTCATTAGGACATTTTGTATAGTGAGGCTTGACTATAGGACCTATTGCATTAGTTCAATCATATCACGCCATGCTAACATAGGCCAATACTCTGTCAAAATGTATCAAAAATTTAACCCTCGTCTTACGAAGGAGGGCGGGGGTGGTTGCAACCCCCCAAGGTTTATCTCAGATAACATTTTTATCCGTGTTTTTTTTAGATCCTTCTAAAAAGTTGTTAAATGATCCTTTGCGCTCCTTATATCAAAAAAATATCGAAATCGGAAGGAGTATGGGGGTTGGGTGAGCCGTCAAAGTGAGGCAGTGGGGGGGGGGTTGTTGAAGCCCCTCCATAGACAATACACAGTAAAAGCCAAAAATAAGCCAAAATCTTGAAAATCAAGCTAAATATAAATATAAACTTGAACATACTTCGTTTCCTTGTCTTATTTTCATTGAAATAGTTATTTTCTTTTATATTCAGCCGAAAATCCGGCGAAAATCGCTTGTTTGCGTGATTTTTAGGCCAAAA
>JAMKCH010041991.1:10000-46021 GCA_023653785.1 Ophioderma brevispina
TATTTCCCCTTAACGTCATATATTATTATATTTCCCCCTAAGGGAGCACACAACCAAAACCTTCCGCCAACCGGAAGTGCAACCCGTTCTAGTCCCTACAAAAACTTTGAATTTGAGCATTTTTCACGTATTTGTTGTGGAATATTAATGCTATGTACCCCCATTTGGTATGATATTAAAGCTGAAACGATTCTGTTTACAATATTTATGAGCCAAAAAAGTGAATTTGTTTTCGTTCTGGCGGGTGTACAGTGGCAGATGTGCAAAGACATGAATCCCACGAGCTGAGGGCCCAAAACGTAAGAAATAACAGACTGGGATAAAAAAGTCAAATTTGCAAAAAAACTGAAACTGTCGATGCACCTTCAAAAAAAGATATACTAAAGCTCAAAGGTTATAGATTAACCCACAAGCAGTCGTTTTCTTCCATCTATTGCAGGGAATCCGTAATAAAAGCTTTGCAAGAGGCTTCGGCGCATGTATTTCTATAGGCCGCGGCAATGGTTGTGTGCCTCCCTAACGACGTTAGGGGGAAATATAAATTATTATATTTCCCCCTAACGACGTTAGGGGGAAATATAATAATAATTTTTTATCTTATATTTTGCCCGTAAGTGCGACTTTTTTGTAGAACAAAAGCTGCAAATCAATGGAATTAATTAATATTCATTTCCTTTGTGATTCTTTTACGGAATAAAGCGCAACTCAGCATATATTTGTAATAATAAAGTAAAGCGTTAGGGCGAAACAGAAATTTGCCCTAACGTCAAATTCTGTGCATAACAAAGGTCAAATTCGTCTTAAGTGTACATTTAGGAATATAATTATAATTATAATAATTATAATAATAATAATAAAAATCACACTGCGAAGCAGTCTAAGTCTATGGGTCAATAAATGCTCTGGCATGCAAAATGGTGTTTACAATGTAAACAAAGACCATGTGCTTTTCACAACCCTGGCAAAACCCTAAATTCAGTCCAGGTGCAAATCATAAAAAATACTTTTGAAAATTATCTTTCTGTTATTTTTAGTAGACATCTAAAAGATGATCCTCATGTTAATATAGCTTCTTTGGTTGAAACAAACAATGTTATCAGGGCTTAAATTTACTCAAACAGAAATATTGCTCTCAGGGCCCTAGTCAGGGCCGCTAGTGGCACTAGATTGCGACATTGCGTCGCTTCGCGATGCTAAAGCCTTTATAGTAAAGGGTCCCCAGTCATTTTTTGCAAAAAATGACTAATTTTGTAATCTTTTCTGAAAGTTCAATCTTGAAACATGTTACACATCAAATGTCGCGCGTTGAAAGGCGCGTTAACTCGCGTAAACCGTTAGGAAAGCACGCGCACATGTACACGTACGTCCCATTCGGGACTGTGTAAGGAATAAACGGCACACGTGCCGTTTATTCAAAACGTTTTTGGCCCTAAAAACCGAATGCCAAAACATTTTTCGACCGGGAAAAAAGTGGGGATCTTTATTCTTTTTTGAAACAAATAAATTCCATCAAAATCTTGATTTTTTTGTTCCAAAATTCTGGGGGTCAAAACTTACTATCCCTTTTAGCTGCTGACATGATCAGAACAGGTACCTTTAAACACCAACAATCACTTTTTAATCTGAATATTTGGTGTTGACCTTTTAATTCTCCTAGGATGGCCTTCATGTAGCAACTGGTCTTCCATGTATGCATGTATCCTCGTACATACAATCACAATAGTCACCACTTGTTGATGCCCCTCATTGAAAAACAACAGGAAAAGGCCAAAATAAGCCAAAATCTTGAAAATCAAGTTCAAACTAACAAAAAGGAAACAATCATATGGTTCAATTTCAATCAATCAATCAATCAATCAATATTCAGTCAACCTTTGACTGGTTCAAAATGACTTAGACAGTCTTTGGACATAGAAGAAGATTAAAGGTTAAAGGTGCCTGTTCCGATCGTGTTTGGACTTACCCGGAAGTAGTATCCATTTTCATCCAGATGAAAGACCACATTTTTCTCATTCTCGTCATTAAATTTCAGCTTTTAAATCCATTTCGTTTCGAAGATAGAGATACAAAACTGCTGTTTTTATGGTTAACCACAGAAATTAGCGCAGTGTTGACTGTGTAGCGTATAGGAAGTGAGAACCTGCACATTCCCTTCGTTCAAGCAAAACCGCAAGATTCTTTATCGCGCGAGTTGAATGGTGAGTGTTTGCTAGTGCTTGTCTTTCATATTCAGTAGAGATCACGATTCAAAAAAATCGGAACAGGCACCTTTAACTTCGTAATTCTCAAATTTCAGTTTATGCTGTTGTTTCGTAATAAAAAAACATGTATGTTCAAGTTTTTATTGAGTTTTACCTTTATTTTTGTTTTTTCCCTTTGTTTTTTTATGGAGAGGCTTCACCCCGGCCCCCCCAATCCCGTCACTTTGTCAGTGAAGAGAACTGTTGCATGTTGGTGCAGAGTAGGACACCCGGTTCAGTCGACTCTTCACGCAACATTAGTTTCACGCCTTATTCCGTTGTCGTCTATGGAGCCCGGACTATGGCTCCAGTGGGACTATATCTCCTTTCACACCGGCTCACCTTAACCCCATACTCACACCGATTTCGATCATTCTCGGCGCAAAGGATTAAAGGTGCCTGTTCCGATTTTTGTGAATCGTGATCTCTACTCGATATGAAAGACTAACACTAGCATACACTCACCATTCAAGTTGCGCGTTAAAGATCTTGCGGTTTTGATTGTACGAAGGTATAATCCAGGTTCTCACGCCCTATACGCTATACAGTCTATACTGCGCTAATTTCTATGGTTAACCATAAAAACGGCAGTTTTTTTGTCTCTATCTTCGAAACGAAATGGATTTATAGCTGAAATTTCATGACGAGAATGAGAAAAATATAACCTTTCATCTGGATGAAAATGGATACTACTTCCGGGTAAGTCCAAACACGATCGGAACAGGCACCTTTAACAATTGCCTAGAACGATTTAAAAAAAACGATTACAAATGTTAGCCGAGTAAAACCTTGGGGGAAATCCCCCTTCCCGGTTAGACGAGAGATAAAGGTGCAACCAGAGATTTCAAGGCATCCACGTATTCATATGCAGTGATTTCATATAGATTAGACACTCAATAGATTTCTTACCTTGTAGGTCTATTTGGCTACAGAAATATCTTAAAAGTGAAAACAAAAGGTGATTTTGATTTATATTTAATATAAAAACATAGGCTGAATTTTGTATTTACTCCTATACGAAATGAGAAATTTCACAATTTTTGTACCATGTACCAAAGAAATAATTCTCAACTTAGTCCTTTCAGATGGGGATACTTTTGATGGAAAGCTTAACATCATAAAATCAGGCCTTTCAATTTTTAGGGACACCTGATATGTGAAATCTCTTTGATGTCTTAGGTATCATGCACCAATGTTATGATTGTATGTTGCTAAAAAATAATGATCTATTTTGTTGAGAACATGCCAGCCACGCACAAACAGTTTTCGAAGTATTTTCTTCGAACCGCCGTGCTACACACAAAATGTAGCTTTGATCCGCAGAATCGTGCACAAAATTACAAACTTGTAACATACACACCACATTGAAACAAGAACAATGCCACAAAATCCCACGGGGTAATCAGTCCCAGGAAACCAAGGATTGTACAACATTATTATCAAAAGTCCAACACTTGAAATCAAATGTTATCTTGGGGCCCAAAATTATTTTGTTTCTATGAAAAAATGAGATGTGTCTGGAAAACTAAGGAGATCAATGTCAATAACTCAACCAACCAAATTAATCAATCAATGATTTGCTCGATCCATCCATTCACCCCCTCAATCAATTATTTGATCGATCGATCGATTATCCATCGTTTCATTCCCTCAATCAATCAACAAATCAATCAATCAACCGATACACCAACCAACCTTTGGTCGATCAAAAAAGGAGATGTTTAGACAAATAGACTGAAGACGTAAGACTGAAAAATGACTTAGACATAAAAGGAGATCAATATAAATCACTCGCCAACTAACCAATCATTTGATCGATCGATCGATCATCCATTATTGGACGGATTGCGAAGCAAAACCCGGCTTATGAAATGGTGATGTCTGTCTGGCTGGATGTCTGTCTGTGTGTGTGTTCACAATGCACCAAAAAGGTTAACATCTTACTGTAACTTTTTTTTTCTAAAGGAGCTATTGAAACCAAACCTGGGCATATGGTAGGTAGTCCTTGGGACAGATAGGTTGGTCGGTACCATCAGGAGGGACTCCGAAGGGGCAATGTTCCGAAAAATACGAAAGGGGTTTCAATCCGAATAGTTTTTAGTCCGAAAATTCGGACAAACGGAATTTAACCCCTTCGGTACAAAAACAGTTCGGAATAAAACCCCTTTTAAAATGCGTTTTCGGACAAACGCCCCTTCCGCCCCCTCCGAGGAGTAAAAACTCCTCGGAGTAAAGACTCGTTATTTAATTTCGCATCAATGACCCTTCGGAGAAAAATTACCTTCGGAATAAAAATCTTTGGGGAAACGACCTTTCGGAGAAAAGACCCTTCGGATTAATATCCCTTCGGAATCGGATTATATTAACTTCGGATCAAATGCTCTTTCGGATCAAAAGCCTTTCGGATTAAAAACCCTTCGGATCAAAAACCTTTCGGATTAAAACCCTTCGGAATATAGGTATGCGCCCAATGAAACCAAACCTAGGCGTGTGGTTGGTGGGTACAACCCACTACTATGCATGTCATACAGGCCCCGTAGGTGCTCCCCTGGGTTGGGAAATGTATAGAAAGGTCAACATTCGCCAAAAAAGGTCAACATTGTGCCATAACTTCTCTTCTACAGCCTGTCTCAAAAAAATTGTGCAAGTGAAAAGCGCCCTCTTTGGCTATTAGAAAATACTGTAGTGACATGATGCTTACATCATCATCAAGGGCAAAGTCTTAGCTTTCAAATGCCGTTTGTTCTGTTCAATTTGCTTGTTTTAATCTCAAGATATGTTTAGTTCACAACGAAATGGTAAAATCACATATTTGTGCCTCTTTTCCTAACTGTACTGTACAGTGTACAGGTATATACAGGGTTAAAACAACTGGACCCTGCTTGAGGCCGCCATCTTTACGGAAAGTATATCCCAACATGTTTGGTCTCATCGGAAAGCTTGTTGTATTAGCGCTAATTTACTGAAACGATCATTCCAATCCAGTGGCGTAACAGGGGGGAAGACTGCCCTGAAGGGTGTCAGCGGGAAATTCGGCCTAACCCACCGGGAAAAATCAAAGGTATTTGCCCAATATTTGATCAGGGAGGGGAAGATATACATTATCATTACCAGGAAATTGTTGCCTCTGCCCCCCTGACAACCGGGATCTGTTACGCCCCTGTTCCAATCGGTTAGATATAGGCCTAGGCCGAGCTATTTGTCTTTTTAATCAAACAGTCGTTTTGCGATCTGTCCACGGATTCACCTTTAAATGCACGGTGATCAGCAAGGCAAATAATCGCCCAAAATGATGTTGGGTCAATTCTCATGTTTATGTTGAATTAAGTGATATCTTAATGAGGTAAAATCCAGGGCTAATGGCAAGAATTGTTTAAAACATTAGATGCGTCATGTTTTGCTCTCCAATAAAGACAATACTTAGCAGTTTGCTCGCCTGGGAAAGTTGTCATTGATGTTTGTTTCTTTCGCGTACGTGTTCATTCAACTCTTCCAGGAAGTGATATCAGGTCACTTTATTTTCAGTTATTTTAATGAGCAATGATGATTTAGAAAGGTAGAACAATCGTTTTGGTAACTTTTGACTGTGTTCTATGGGGTTAAATATTGTCAAATTCATTTTAAACTCAGTAAACAGGTCGATTTCCTTCTGGACATTGTTTTGCTTCGCTGAATGCCGTGTATGTCAATGTGAATACTTGATTCAAAAAGATCATATCTCGGCCTGTATCCAACCGATTGGAATGATCTTTGCAGTAAATTCAAGCTAATAAAACGAGCTTTCCGGTGATATCAAATCTGTTGTGATTTATGTTGTTTAAAGATGCAAAATGGCGGCTGCAATCAGGGTCCTTTATTTACTCACCCTGTATTTGGATAACATTCTGTTCAATTTTCTAAAAAGTGGCACAATTGTGATTTTACCCCTTCCGCTGTTAACTTAACATATATTGAGATTAAAACAAGCACAAACAGAACAAACAGCGTTTGAAAGCTAAGATTGCGCCCTTGACGTCGATGTAAGCATCTTCTAACAACAATATTTTCTAATTGCCAAATAGGATGTTTTTCGCTTGCACATTTTTTTAGACAGGCTGTAAAGGAGCTATTGAAACGAAACCTTTGTGTATGGTAGGTGGGCACAAGTCGCTACTACCATGTCATTCAGGCCCCAGGGGGTACTCCACAGGGTCTGTCACTGGGTGTTGAAATTTATAAAAAGGTAAACATTACTTTTGTTCTAAATGAGCTATGGAAACAAAACTTGGGTGTATGGTACGTGGGCACAGGCTGCTACTACCCATGTCATTCTGGCCCCTGGGGTGCTCCCCTGGGTCTGTCACTGGGTGGGGAAATGTATAAAAAGGTCAACATTGCACCAAAAAGGTCAACATTATGCCATAACTTTTCTTCGAAAGGAGTTATTGAAACCAAACCCTGTTGTATGGTAGGTGGGCACAAGCCGCTACTGTCCATGTCATTCATTCTCCCTGCGGGCTCCCTTGAATCTGTCACTGGGTGTTGATATGTATAAAAAGGTCAACATTGCACCGAAAAGGGCAACATTTTTAAAGGTGGGGAAATGTATAACCTTCATTTGCGCAGTCTCTTGAAGTTTTTTTTCCTGAAAATGTCCTGTCCTGTTTTGTCCTGTCTGCTTGTATTATTATCCAATTATTTATCAATACCTAAGGTGGGGTCAGACTCTAAAGCCCTTTGGGTTTACCTGTTTACCTTGACTCCTCCTCATTCAATAGGTCAATTCATCAACTATTCTACTGGCACCATATATTTTTTATTATTGTTTACCATTGTCTAATTATTCTTACTTTATTATGTTAATGTACACTTCTTGACACTATTATTTTATAATGTTGCCTCTTTACTGTATCTTGATTTATGGCTTGATTGAATGAAATAATCATGAATGAATGAATGAATAAAAAAGGTCAACATTGCACCAAAAAGGTCATCATTATGCCATAACTTTTCTTAAAAATGAGTTATTGAAACCACACCCTGTTGTATGGTAGGGGGCACAAGCCGCTACTGTCCATGTCATTCATTCTCCCGGCGTGCTCCCCTGGGTCTGTCACTGGGTGTGGATATGTATAAAAAGGTCAACATTGCACCGAAAAGAGCAACATTTTTAAAGGTGGGGAAAGGTATAAAAAGAGAGCAATTACACCATGATATTAAACAAATTTAGACCTGTTCCTCTGATCGGTTGCTACACGACCTTCTAACTGCCTGTTATGGAGCTTTGTTGAGAGTCACGTCCAAAAGTCCACTTAGCTTCAGTGTTTTATGCAGACAGACTGGCTTACGGACTGTACAACTTGTATCATCATGCATGCTACTTAGCACCCAAAAGCTGGTGGTATATTATAGGAGGGCACAGATTCCTACTAACGATGACATGCAGGTCCCCGGGGTGCTTCCCTGAGTCTGAAGTCGGGCCTATTGACAAAGAGCACATGGTGCTACTACCCTTCAGCCCCAACAATGCTCCTACCCCTGGGAAGTATATGCAATCCGTCCATACCGCCATTGGCGATTTACAGATTTTTTTAATCCAATCAATCAATCAATCAAAATATCAATCAATCAAAATATCAATCAATCAATCAATCAATCAATCAAAATATCAATCAATCAATCAATCAATCAATCAATGAAATGTCAATCAACAAATCAATAAATCAACCTTTTTTCATAACACATTATTAGGTCAGCATATGCAGTATGCAGAGCTTATGGGATGCCAATGTGATGACTCTATCTATCTATCTATGGCTAGTGACTAGGGGTGTTCACAGATTTTTGATCAGGGGGCAGGAAGGGGTCATTTGGGGTCCAAATCTGAAATTAAAATAAATAACTTTAAAAATTCATATCTTCCATATGAAAGGTAGCATATGGACGCGACTTGCATACATGCATGACCAAAAATATGTGTAAGGTCCCTATGGCGGTTTGACCTCGAAAGGTCAAACTTAATAGGTCAAAGGTCAATTTTTTTTCAAAATGATAAAATTGCTTTGAGATTTTGTCAAGGATGATGCTTATGACCTTCTAAACATTTTACAAATACTTCAAAATTAATGTGACCTATGGTGGTTAAGGGTCAAAGGTCAAATGTGCACAGATTGGAGTTAAATGTGACGTTGACTGATTAAATGGGCATTATTTGATTGGCAGATTAAATTTGCCTTCTTTGACTGATTAAAGGGGCATTCTTTGATTGATTAAGGTAGAATGCCCCTTATAAACATTTTTCTCAATTTTCACTTGTTTTGCTTAATTTCTGTCATGTTAGGATTAGGCATAAAAATTATACGGAATTTTTCCATTTTTGCATAAATTATGCAAATGAGGTATTAAATATGACTGACAATGGCGGCCATTTTGAACATATTTTGATGCAGTCTCCTGATAAAACCATGCAACCTAAATGCACCAAATTTGACACAGGTGTTTGTTACACCATTCTGCTTGTATACGTTGCTTATAATTTGATAATTAAAAAATATGCAAATTTTGCAGCTCATTTACAGCTCGCAAAATATGCGTAACTCAAAAACGAAAAGAGATATCAAAAAACAAAATGTGTCAGGACCAGCAGGATTACCTATTGAACAACTGTGCCAAATATGATAAATTATTACTTGGTTCACGAGGTTACACGTGCACAAATGAATATTCTTTAACTCGTGGGGGCCGACACTTGAAAAAAATCCAAGTCCTCAAAAAAAAAAAAAAAAAAAAGGCCCCCCCCCCCCCCCGTTTATTAAGCGGACGCTCTACCAACTGAGCTCTCGAAGCTAGATGGTATCGAAGCGCTAGATTTTAATCTAAAGGCTTTCAGTTCAATTCCCTATGTCTCTTCGCGTCTCTAGCGAGAAACATAGTAGAGAAATTATATTATTTCTAGCGAAATAATAACTAGTCATAGTTACCAAGCATGATTATACAGGTGCATGATCCAAGGGCCCGACACTAAATGAAAAAGATGGGAAAGAGAAAGAAATGGAGGAAATGAAGAGAAAAGGGAAAAGGAAGAGGGGGAAACAGCTGCAGATCGCAGGTTGAAAATGCACCTTAGACATGTTGAAAGTCGTATTACACATGGACAGATGGTCAGAATATTGCAGTTCAAGCACAGCTGAAAGTCAATACTGGCTTACCAGGGATTGCAAATACATGTAGATTTCTATTGGAATCAAGGTGAAATATAGGCCTACCTCAAATTGCGCGATTTCAGTTTTAAAATGGACTTGTTTCCAACTTCAACTGAGGGCTGCTCACCCATAAAGAATGTAAAGTGGTAGGCTATTGTCAATCGTATTTATTCATATAGCAAGGAATGGAAAGGTATCAATGAATTGCTGCTCATAGTAATGCCCAAGAGTAAAGCGAGTTACCAGGACCAGTTAATATGGCTGTGACTATGTACAGCTTGATATACCCTGTCATGCTTTCCTATGCCTAGCTAGAACTATAGCTATTTACAGGTCTGCCAATGTAACTTACTATCTTTTCTCATAGTGCAATATGCAATGCAAATCATAACAAATACCGATTACATGTATATTTCTTATCATTCTAATTTATTTTACAGATTGACTGCGTAGGAATTTTGCAGATGGATGGATCGTTCCATGTCGAAATATATCACTGCGTATGGAGATAGACTTGCTGTGGTAGCCTTCTGTAGTAAACACGATCCACGAAATGAACATGATGAAGAAGACCCAAAGCCATCTACTATCCTAGAACGACTTTGACTGAAATTAAATCGTAAGCGTAAATCCGCAGATGCAGACGGTCCTTCCAAATCCAAACGTAGAAAGAACGCCGCTAAGACGGACAGAAGAGTGGAACTTGGTTGGCTTGACTACGATTTCACCACAGAAAAGTACAAGCAGTGTATGATTCTCGGAATTGAGGTGGCAACGCGCAATTAAGAGCAGGCAAAGACCAAGGAGCCAGTGATATTCTTGAAGCAGCCAAGATAATTTTCTTTCCCAACGGTAGCTCCAAAAAGGGAAGGGTGGATGAATATGACATTTTCATCCAAGTTCCGTTGGCTGTAATATGGGGGACCAAACTGTTTGGGAGAAAGTATGAGGCAGCATGCGTGGGGATGGCTACGTTGTAGTTGCTTGATATATGGTACAAACGACGAAAACAACCGTGATGATACTTGCAATAGTAACTTTGATACACAAACATCAGTAGAAGTGTTCCGACTCGGATAGAGGAATATGATGGATATCGGGTGGGTTCATTACCTTATCCGCATAAAAATACATCGGTGAGAAGAACAGATGGAGAAAAACACAGGTGACAGCTTTAACCTTCCTGAACAATCCTTGACCACTTCAATCTCCCTGTACAACTCTGCGCAGCCAGACGTTGTGGATGAAGCTTCTAAGAATCCTGGAACATCCTCCACCACTTCAATCTCTCCCTGTTCACACTCTGCGCAATCAGGTGTTGTGGATGAAGCTTCTAAAAGCCCAGCAACATCCTCGACCACTTCAATCTCTGTATCACACTCTGCGCAGTCGGGCGTTGCGAATGCAGCTTCTAACCGTAATGGAACATCCTCGACCGTCTCCCTTTCACACGGTGCACAGACAAAAAAAAAAAAAAAAAAAAAGCCATATAACTTTGATACACAAACATCAGTAGAAGTGTCCGACTCGGATAGAGAATATGATGATTCGGGTGTCATTACCTTTCCGCATCAAAATACATCGGGAGAGAACACAGGTGAAGCTTCTAACCTTCCTGGAACATCCTTGACCACTTCAATCTCCCTGTTACACTATGCAAGCCATGACGTGTGGATGAAGCTATAAGAATCTGAAAAATTCCTCCACCATTCAATTCCCGTCCAATCTGCCGCAAATTCAGGTGTTGTGGATGAAGCTTCTAAAAGCCCAGCCACATCCTCGACCACTTCAATCTCTGTATCACACTCTGCGCAGTCGGGCGTTGCGAATGCAGCTTATAAACCGTAATGGAACATCCTCGACAGTCTCCTTTCACACGGTGCACAGGAAACAGGCGTTGTAAATGAAAAGGGTCCTAACCTTCCTCGGACATCCTCTACCGCTCCAAATTGGGTACAGTCAAGCGACGGGGGCCCCTTTGAAATCAGGCTACATCGTGTCAATATTCAACAGGAAATGATAGCCATTTTCAAGGCCCCTGATATCATCCATACACCCTTGAAGATAATCTTTGTAAATGAGTCTGGAGTTGATGCAGCGGGTGTTTCTAGAGAAGCCTTTAGCGCGTTCTGGGTGTCATTCTTCAGTACTTCGGCAGACGGCGAAGAATATCGTGTACCATCACTTAATTCGCAGTACGGGCTAGAAGAATGGCAGGCTATCGGTCGGATTCTGGCAAAGGGATTCCTCGACCATCACATTTTTCCTATTCAATTGGCTCCCGCTTTCTTTAAAGCACTACTATTTGGAGAGCAATCCGTTAGCGCGGAAGATTTGCGGGAATCATTTTTGCTGTATCTGAGTGATACAGATAGAGCTGCAGTCAAAGCCGCCATTGAAGGTGATATGGAAGAAGAAGACAAGGAAATATTTGAAGAAATATTAGACAGGGAGGGCAGCAAAATGATTCCAAGCGGTGATGAGGTTGGTCATGTCATAACGCAACTGGCGCACAAGTGTTTGATACAAAACAGTAATTATGCAATGGAATCAATGCGACGGGTCGTACAAGACGAGCTCCAGGCTTCGTTTCCAGATTTTGATTCTGTGAACAACATGTATGAAAAGATGACGCCCACTACTAAAAGAGTGTGCAATCTGCTTCGCGCGGAGCCAAGAACAAGTGAAGAGAATCAGGCTTTGAGATATCTGACACAATTCATCAGGGCACAGGATGGCGATGGGCTGGCAAAACTTCTTCGCTTTCTAACCGCCGCAAGCACCATGTCTGTATCTCACATTACTGTTGATTTCACAAACATTAGCGGCCTTGCCAGGAGGCCAGTCGCACATACGTGTGGGCCATCTCTTGAGCTGCCGTCCACGTATTCCTCATATAGGGATTTCAGAATGAATGCAGGCAGTCCTGTCCTCTGGTTATCTGCAGATGGACATTGCATATAAAACTTGGGATTTACTTGTCAAATCAGAGCGCGGCATAAAGTTAACCCTCGTCCGGCTAATGATTAATCGCTTGTATTATAAAAACTCCAAAAGCGCCAAAGAAGATAAACTCCAAAAAGCCTATCCTAGTTCACTCATTTTGGTCATTTAGTGAATCAACAATTGAAGTTCAGTCAGCAGTACCGACTTCACCCGGCGACAGGATAGCCGTTGAAGTCATAAGTAAGGGTGTAAGCACCCGGTCAATAACTTTTGCGAGCGTAAATACAGACAAGCATTTCGAAGCATGATACCTACAAATGGTATTTAATGGCTAAAAAAACTGGTTATGTTTAGTGTTTCAACACAAGAACGTTTAATTTATATACGTTTGTAATTCTTTAATCGTAATATTAAACTTAAAATGCGACCAAAAGGTCAAAAAAAACCCCAAACGGGACAAATTTTTGATCAAATAATAATAATAAAAAAAGTAAAAAAAATATTTTTCCATATCTGGAAAGGTCTTATTTTGAGATTTCAATAGGGAAAAAACCTGTTGATTCGGATCAGAAATTACTGATTTGTGGCCAATTGAATAGAACCTCGTTTTTTCCGCTGGTAAACACGGACAGGTGTTTTATGCGTACATATTACACATGATGTGATTGGATGGTGTGTACTTGTGCTCTTCATTTTTTTTTTTTTTGTGAAACTTGCATTTGAAATAAATTCTGACATTCTTTCGGTTTTCCTTCGGTCTTTCTTTCGGTCGTTCTTTCGGTCTTTCGTTTCTTTCGGTCTTTCTTTCTTTCGGTTCTTTCGGTATTTTTGTCTTTTTGTGGTGTTGCTTTCCAACGAAAATCATGAATATTTTCAATTGAAAAAGTCCAAGTTTTCTTGAAAATCTTGGAATAGCCAAAGGAAAAACAGTTTTTTTCGAACGAACCGAAAAACCTGGATTTTCGGCGAAATTCCAATATATTCGAATTATTTGAACATTGAGAGTAACCATAGTCTGTAGAAAACCAATAATTATGAACACTACGACCACCATTACCACAGAAGTTGGAAAGTTTCTATCTTTTTATTTGTTTTGCTTTTTCTTCTTCACTTTACTAATTAATTAGAATATTAAGTCCGAAGGTTGTTATTCCGAAGGGTTTTTTATTCCGAAACTTTTACTCCTATGTGTTTTGATCCGAATGGTTTTAAGTCCGAAGGGGGCGTTTGTCCGAAATTCGGATTAAAAAACCCCATTTTTGTCTTAAAACCATTGTAAGCTCCTTCAAGACTAAAAAACAATTTAGCCCCTAAGTCGGACTAAAAACCATTCGAATTGAAAAACCCTTTGTTATTTTTCGGACATGCCCTTCAGAGCAACGACCCTTCGGAGAAGAAAGAAAGAGACAACGTCCCGCGGAAGAAAGAACTTTCGGACTAACGGGACCCTTATTGTTTCGGACAAACGCCCCTCAGAAGAAAGAAATTCTTTCGAATAATGAATAATATATCTGCTGGAACAGCCGACCACCAGGAAACCACCAAAAGAAGAAAACCAGTAGGACACTAGGAAGAAACATCAAAGAAATGGAACCAGTAAACACCAGGAAACCATAAAAAGAACAGCCGACACCACTAACCACCGATGAGGTGGAACCAGTAGACACCAGAGAAAAGAACACCACACAAAATGAACCCAGTAACCCCACAGGGGAAACACAAAGAAAGGAACAGTAGACACCAGAACCAACAAAGAAATGGAACCAGTTGACCATAGGAACACCACAAAATGGAACCAGTAGACAACAGGAACCTAAAAGAAGAAATTGAAACCAGGGCAGACACTTCTTATTCTCCGGTATGCACGAGTCATTACAATGCTGCTCTGGTGTGCTGGTGTCAGGATTGTTCACTTGGAAGCTGGAAGCTGATCCGGGGCGCGTGTAGCCAAGATACGGACGCTCCTGACTTGGCCCGCTTTTTGAGGCTGGGCGGATTGGGGCAGTCAGGGGTTTTCACCCTACTCTTTTCGAAACTGGCCGCGATGTACATGTACAGTAGAGGTTTACATGTACAGCAGGACACCAGGCACCACCAACTGAGGTGGAACGTGAGACACCAGGAACCAATAAGTTAAGTTGATGGAACAAGTAGACACCAGGGAACTACAAGCAGGGAACCACCAAATAAATAAACCCATAGAGACACCGGAACCACCAAAAGTGTGGAACCAGGGAAAACACCAGGAAACAATCAAAGAAATGTATGAACAGCAGCAGCTACTGAGAACCACAAAAGCATTGGAACCAGCAGAACACCATGAAACCACCAAAGAGATGGAACCAGTAGGACACCAGGAACCACAAAATAAGCAAGACCCAAAATCTTGAACCCTCCCAAAAGACATGGAACATCCTCAACCATCAGTGGTCTCCCTCGCACTATCCTGAGAGGAAGACAGAGTCTGGAATTTATCGGTTGTCCGGGTTTGTCACTGTCTCAGGTACATGATTTTATGGTTGCATTGAGGCGTGTGTAAGAGGTATAGGATGGAAGATTCTGAAAAACATAATAATGTTTTTATTGTCAGCCAAAGCTAAGTTCATTTTACGGGTATTGAAAACAATTTCTCCAGTTTCATACTTTGAGTTTCAGCGTGAAAATATCGTATTCAAAACATGTTAATACAAGGCCCCCCAATTGCCAGTTATCGGGTGAATTGGATATGAGTCAATGTACCAAAGTGTAAAAACGGGTGGCATACCTATATTCCAAAGGGTGTTTTCTCCGAAGTGTTTTGTTTTTAATCCAAAGGGGCGTTTGTCCGAACATATTCTTCTATTGAAGTCCATATTTCCGCAAGGGATATTTCTCCGGAAGTATCTTTTATCTCGAATGTTTTTTATCCGAAGGGGCGAAAATGTATTACATTTTTTTCGAAGTATCATTACTCCGAACGACTACTGTTCCGAAGGTCCATTCTTTCGAAAGAATTTTCTTCTGAAGGGGCGTTTTGTCCGAAACAAAATAAGGGTCGTTAGTCCGAAAGTTTTTATCCGAAGGACGGTTTATCCGAAGGGTCTTCTTTGATCTGAAGGGCAATGTTCCGAAAAATAACAAGGGTTTTCAATTCGAATGGTTTTTAGTCCGAAATTAGGGGGCTCTAAACTCATGGTTTTTAGTCCGAAGGAGCTAAATGGTTTTAAGATGGTTTTTAAGCCGAATTTCGGACACAAAACGCCCCCGGACTTAAAACCATTCGGATCAAAAACAAATAGGGATAAAGCCTTTCGGAAATAAAAACCCTTCAAAATAACGCACCTTCGGACTTAATAATTCCTAATGAATTAGTAAAGTGAAGATGAAAAGCAAAAAAAATTAAAAATAGAACTTTCCAAACCATTCTGTGGTTAAATGGGTGGTCGTAGGCTGTGCATAATTATGGTTGTTTGCTACCAGCCTATGGTATCTCAATGTTCAATAATTCGAAGATATTGGAATTTTCGCCGAAAATCCAGGTTTTTGGTCGAAAAACATGTTTTTCATTTGATTATCCAAGATTTTCAAGAAAAACATTGGACTTTTTCAATTGAAAATTTAAAAAAAAAAAAAAAAAAAAAAACCAAAAAAGACAAAAATACCGAAAGACCGAAAGAAAAGAAGACCGAAAGAAAGACCGAAAGAAAGAAAGAAAAAGACGAAAGAAAGGAACCGGAAAGAAAGGACCGAAGGAAAGACGACCGAAAGAAAGGAAAGAAAGAATAGAAAGATAGCAAGAAAGAAAGAACGAACAGAAATGACAGAAGAAAGAAAGAAGAAAAGAAGGAATGAAAGAAAGAACGAAAAAGAAAGACCGAAAGAAAGAAGAAGAAGAAGAAAGAAGAAACAACGTATTGTGACTACGTTTTGCCATGTTTAAAATAACATCGTACGGGTATTACAAAACAAGCGAATCGACCCAAAATACACCTTTGGCCCTGCATTTGAGAATCGCCGATTGCGCCCCTAATCCGACAAAGGTAGACATTCTTACCCAGGTCTGAGACGATCGATTAGCTCTGTTCATTATGCAAAAACGAATGAATATGCATTCGCTTATTTTGGATTGGAAGCAGATAACCTGTTTTATTTGCAAACAGTCGACCTCTTGTAGTTAAATTAACAAGAAAAGCAAATGGGTAAATTTACAAAAAGTTTGATACAAATGAGGCACGTTTGAATTGTCGACAATGTCCAATAAAATAATTTCTTCACTGTTTAAAATTCTTAAAAACTTCAATTGCCGATATCTTAAAAAGGCATTTGGTTCATTCGCTTCTTGTAAGACTCAGGGACGATATTTATCTTCGGATCAAAGGTTCCTTCGGTCAAAAAAGCAATTCGGATTTTAAAGGCCCCTTCGGATCAACCCTTTCGGATTTTAAAGGACCTTCGAATATCGTTCTGGACCCCCCAGTAGGAAACACTGGTATCTAATTTCTGGGAAATTATGAATACGTTGGAATAACAAAAAATAAAAACTTCACCATTTTAGGCCCCAAAACGTCTTATATGTTTTGAAAAATTGTGGTGTTCTCAGTACAGACCAAAGAGAGGTTTTCTAGGACAGAAATTGCTTTAGTAAAATAAGCAACGCCGTTATATTACATCCAGATTTTAACATACGTCATTTGGTGGTTCCTGAGTTCGGTCGAAATAACACTTTAAAGGGGCTTGCGAACTCGAAAGCCTAGTCCACCGGACTTCCTTAACCAAAACTAGTGAGTGTTTCATATCGTTCACGAATCTTAAAACAAGCAAATCGACATTTTTAACGAAATTGAGGTTTTCAGCATATTAACACTATTCTAACCATTGATGCTTTTCATGTACCAAATATGAGTGAAAATAAGCATTCCAAATTTTAAGATATAAAAATTTTAATTCAAGCGAATCACACCAAAACGGAAATTAAAAAAATATTAATAGGTAACGAATTGTTAATTCGTCTGTTTGATATACTTAAAACCCTGTCTGATCATCTCTCCATTTTGTAATGAATGCGGATTCAGTGTTTTGTAAGATCCAAAGTGACTAATAAATCCTCTCATCTGCATCTCGCTCTGGTGTTTGTACTGTCGGGAGGGCGGAGGTTGGATTCGAGCAAAAGTTGTCCTTGAGTGGTACAACAACGAATAGGTGATACGTTTTTGCCATGTATTTCATCGTCAGAGTTTACAAACAAGGAATCGACCACCAAAATACACATTTTGAGATACCGGCGATGCGCCCTTCCCACAGAGGTATACATTCATTACCTGGTTGAGGGTGATAGAGTGCCTCTGTTGATTAAGACAAAAAGAAATGAAATGAAATGCGCATTCGCTGGTTTTGACTCGGAAGCAGGATACCACCTGTTTTAGTTTTGCAACAGTCAAATATCTTTGAAGTTAAATTTAACAAGGGAAAAAAATGGTTGTAGAATTTGCAAAGTTTGATGATACAAAGAGACTTGGAATAGTCTACAAAGTCCACAAAAATCATTTTCCTCACGTTTTTTTCAAATTAAAAATATTACAAATTTAAAATTCTTAAAAACTTCAATCGCCGATATCTCAAAATGGTATATTTTGGGGATTCGCTTGTTTGTAAGATTCGTTTGACCGATATCATTCAGAACAGAGGCCTAAGTAATGAACACATGCCAAATATCTCACTTGTATAGATTCGTTGTTTCTTCGTGTTATTCATGATTTGGATAGGAGATGTTATGTCAAGTAAAGAAAAAAAAATGACAACACAGTAACCATGAAAATCGGGGTGGTAGGTAAGGTAGGGTAATATGGGCTTTTGCTCCTCATGTGAAAACTAAGCTCCCGAATGAACTGAAATTTGGGAGAAGGAAAAGTGTTTTTAATTACCAAGTCATATACAGTTGGATTTAAAAAGCGTTGTTGAGATTCAGGGGCATATTTTTCGAAATTGGAAAAATATTCAAAGATAATTTTAAGATAATCGTAAACCGTGATATTGTGTCGTAATAATATGATGTTCCATTGCACAACATCATATTTTTTGCCAAAGTGCGAAAGTCTTCGTGTTTCCACATGCAAGTCTATGGTATTATTGCACATGCAATGAGTGTTGGTTATATCTGTCGCGGGTTTCATGCGTTAGCTGGTTTGATTTTGGTTTAATTCAACAATTATTGCCTACAGTTCAAATGACGAGACGAGACAAACAGGAACTTATTGTTGTACTTCAGCACTTTTTATAGCATTTGCAAGGCCTTGCACAACAACGTTTATGAAAAGGGCCAAATACGTCTTTGCAGTGTAGGTTTAATTTAAATGTGCGCCAAAATTTTATGAAGGATTATGTTTAGCCTAGTATTTAACCTTCAATGCCATGTCATGCATCCGTGCGTCTCAATATCTGTACTTTCGATCGATTCAGATTATTATTGACATCAACTAGATGAAGATGAGCACCTGTGCCGTAAACATGTGGGTGTGTAGACCTGATTGCAATCCTTTGTCGACGGTTCATGTAGGACAAAGTGGAGATTCGCACTTTTTACGCAAATATCCGATTGCTGGGCAATTGAAGCTTTGTTTGAATCCCAATTTTCACCATTTTATAAAGGGCGACAAGATATCAGTTTACGATTAATCCTATTGTAGGATTTTTTAAATGTTGCCAGCTAATTAAAGTTTTTGGGGCGTGTCGACAATACCATTCCTTCTGAGAGGGTTGTGTGCCTAACCAGATAATTCAATACAATGTGTATGTGGCGATGCCGGATTGAGGCAAAATTTTAAAATGTCCTTTGCATACGAAAACAAATGAAAGGCAAAATGATATGATTACTTTAAGAACAAAAGATGAACAGACTTACCAATCCAGTAAAGAAAATGACACGAATATCTAGGTACATTTACAAAAACATAGATCTAGCTTTCTTTATTTGTCTTAATCTTTAGAAATACACGGTTTATATCAAAAAGTCCATAGTCCTATAATTTAGCTACAACGATATAAACGCGGTGAAGATTTTGGGCCAAACACAAAACGAGGTCAAAAACTTTTCCAGGGCCTAATCCTACCTTGAGATGGAAGGCATTTCATCAAAAGAGTAAATACGCCTTTCTTTGATTGTCTCCAACAAAGGAATCGATCACAGGTCCAGGCCGATTCAAATGTCTATTCAATTGAATCTGTATGAAACTTATAACAATCGTCAAGTGAGTGTATGAATGTTAAAAAGGTAGCTTTTGAGATCAGACACCTCTTATTCGTTGTGAACAAAGTTAAGCGTTTTACAGCAAAATACGGCCTTTCAGTTTTTATTCCAACACATCCCCTCCAAAATGAATTACATCATTTGACAATATGCAAGAGATTGAAAAACATTAAAAAATCCTTACTATAACAGTTCCAAATTCGCTGTAGAAGTGCCACTATAGGAAGCCGTTTTTTGCCCCAGCAAGCGGTCCAAAAATCAGTGGGCACAAAAACTATACACAACGGACTGACAAACCAAAGCGAGGAATAAGAGTTTGCCACGTATGCAACGGAACGATGCTTACGGACTGATCGGGCCCTTCTTAACTTCCCACGGTTAGAATTTCTTTATTTTTTCAATATTTAAAGGGATAGTAAGCCATTTTCTTGAAAAAATAGTTACTGATGTTTTCAAATTTCTTAAAAGATGAAACAATTCAAAGCGTGTAAAAAAAAACCTTGGTTGGTTGCAAAACGCGGATTAGAACCACGCGTAAAACTGCAACAAATCGCGCGCACATGTACGCGTACGTCCCTAGGGACTGTGAGTGAGAAGTAATGCCCACGAACTTTTATTCAAAATGAACCCTTTGTTTTCCATAAAAAGTATTAAATGAAGCTTTTTTTGGACCAAATAAGCGTGGGGATCGCAGTTTCTGGCTAGTGCTATATATCACATCAACCATCTCGATTTTTTGTCCGACATTTTTCAAATCGCTTACTATCCCTTAATACTTCAAAGTTCTGTAGATGTCAAAAACTGCCAAAAACAAAATGGGGGTTACCGTCCATTCAGACGGCGTACGGGGGGTTCAAAGGTCATGACGCCTTTTGAAATAAAATCATTCAGAAACTTGAAAACTATGAAAATGGTGCAATTGACTTTTTTGAAAGATTTAATGCAAGGAAGACAGTAATTGAGGTTTTCAAATCGTAACTTTCATTTTTTAGTTTTTTCTACACGTAACTTAATCTTGCAATATCTCTCTTGGAAGAACCGTACCCCCCTATTTTTTTTACATCTCCGAAATCAACATGAGCTTAATATTTTCTGCAAAAAACAAAAAAATTCTGACCGTCAGGATTTTTTTTATAAAGTATTTTTACATTTTGGTTTTTAAAAAAAAAACAGGCCATTTTACTGTTTTACAAACAACTATTGCGTTACCTTAAAGTGCACAAAGTAAGTAATTCGTATTGGTGCGTTTTTGCGAAAATGATAAATTACACGTGGCGTTTCCCGACACACCAAAAGAAAAAAACTCTCGCGGTGGTTACTAAGGTCCATGGCACGGAAGTCGTTTTAGCCCATAGGGCGGTTGGAAACCTGGCGCGATAGTCCTTAAAGCACGTGGGGTTCAATCATGCTGTGTATAATAGCATGTTCCCTATAGCCTTGTGATTGGTTTGGACCGATTGCTGGGGAAAGGGGAATGTATATTACGTGGAACTCTACAGCGAATTCGAAAAATATTTACCTGAATCTCAATAACGCTTTTTTGGTCACACCGTAGGATTAAGAAGGGTTGCTAACTTACGAAGTGCCCTTCTAATCTAAAAAAGAGTTGTTGGAAAGTGAAGGCAAAAATGTCTTTAGAAAGGGAGTTGTTTTAAGTAATGACCACTTAAACCCAAGTGCACCAAATCGGTGTAACTGGTGAGTAAGGATTACTCGTCTAGTAAGTTGAGGAGTATCTTGCGATTTTGTGACTTCCAAATGGGTAGTAAATTTACTAGACTACTCTTGTGTAACAGTTTGTTTCTTATTCTTACCAGTGTTACTCATGGGTCACCCCAACCAGTTTAACTCTTTTCGGTTTTTAGGCCTAAATATGCCACATTGCAGGTGTAAAAAAAACAAACTATTTTATTAATAAATGGGTGCATTTAAAGGGCCTGATGAATTTGATGTTTACATTCTGTTAAAACAGGAAAGACTGATATTATTTTCATTGTACGCTCTCCTATTGCCCCGATCATGAACATCATTACGTAAAGTAATTTTATCAGATAAAAAGCATGGTATGCATATGCTAATCCACTGGCACATGTCAATCAAGATCCTACTACTGCATGTATATGCTAATCCAACTGGCACTTGTCAATCATTCCTTACTCAAGCTTGCAGGAATTACAATGCACGAATGCTTTTAAATTGTGTGTGAAAAAAGAATGCCCGCATACATAGCAAATTCTGGTAGGATGTCAGCATCTTGATATGGTTGCACCAGACTTTTGCTGTTTTTCCTGTTTTTACAGAATGTAAAACATCCAAATTGTTTTCAAGTGGAATGAGTTCATAAGGGTTCATTTCATTATTGTTTGAATATTTTTTGCCATTAGACCCTTTAAGTTCAGAGATCACAATTTAAAACATCATCATGATTTCAGAATTAAAGAGAAAAGATTTCAGATTAAGAAAGAAATAAAAACTTAAGTACAAAAAAGCATGTTACGAGATCAACAACCAAAAAATCAACAAGTATCAACCGCGGTATTCTAACCCACGAAGGAGGAACTGTCTGGGTGTGATGGTGGGTTTTGTATATTATGTGCTGCAACTCGATCCCCCCTATCAATAAGAGATATATTGCAATCTAAAATACCGTGGTTCCTAGTTACTATTTTGACATTAACTCGCCAAAAGGGTGCTCCAAATGTTATAAAGAATCGTTGAAGTTTCAGCGTGCAAAAAAAAGAAAATTTTTGAGACGAGAAAAGTCGCAATCGACTTGTTAGTAACAATACGTATCTGGTTATTTTCAATTTACGGAGATCCCACTTCATGACTGCTGACCAGAGAAGACGCAAACTACTCTCGTTCCTTAACTGTAACTTGGATGGTGCGGTGGGGGGGGGGGGGGCGATAATGTAGTTGCTTGGGAAATACAATAACCCCTTTGTTAATTACTTGAGAAGTAGCTACCTCAGATTGTTACTCTCAGCTCCGCTCTGATTTACTTCACTATTAACCGAATCTACCTTTTTGTCCTCTATATGAACCCTCACGAATGGAATTCCCTTTTAAAAAATGTTCTTCACGATTGAAGAACCCAAAAAGGTTCTTATAAGAAACCCCATTAAAGGGATTATATAGGGCTTAATTCTTCTTTTAGAAAATTTCTTGGGTTCGTTGGATAACCATTAGGGGTTCCATTAGCGGGACAGGTTTAGAAACCCTTTAGCAGCGTTTTCATGTTTTTTTTCTTAGTAGGTCGACGGTGACAGCGCTGGGATGTTCTACCAATGAACTATTCCGAGTGTTCCTAGACTAGTAGTTACTCCGACTTGATGCACTCGGGCCTTAGTTTTTAGAAATCGGACACCAATGTTTAGTAATTTTTGCAAACGGACGTTTAGCCTTCGAACATGTTAACAAAGTAAAGGCACGAATGTGTCTAGAAAAGCGTTTAATCGCTAAAAAGAGGTTACAGTGTACCCACAGCGAAAGTTGGGGGCAGTGTCACCAGTCCTACTTTGCCACTGCACCAGGCCCAACCTCTAAATGCTCTGCCATTTAATGTAACAAAAAATGATAGTGCAGGGTCAAATAAATAGTCTCCGTGGCTAGTAATTATCTCCACCATTTAGTTAAAGCAAGAGTTCATCATAGGAAGATTTTCAACATTGGGGAGGCCCAACAGTCAATTAAAAATGTATAAATTATAAAACAGTATGCCTATGCCCGGATTGCCACTTCCAAAAGAGGCCTACGATGACGTGTACCTATTTAATCATTACATTGTTTACGGTATTTTCGGTCTAATTGTAGTTGATGGCCCGATACGAAGAGATTAGTTTCTTATGAGTTCTTATAAAGTAGTAATCTAACTAACATAAATCAGCTTACTTGAACAGTTAATCACAAAATGACATACATATGATAGAAGGATGATCTGATTAATCATACTTACCGATTGAGTTCAGTTCAGTAAATTGATTAAGTAGATACACGTGCACCACACCACAGACCATGCACTAACTCAATACTATCTCGAATCTCGTTACAAAGACATATTATGTCGTAAAAACGAGACATTATGTTGTACAAACGAGAGATATTACTCGTACAAACGAGATATTATCTCATCCAAACGAGATTCATCCAAACGATTTTATAGGAACTCGTCCAAAAATGAGGATACTAACTGTCCAAAGAAGATGTTTGTCGTTCAAACGAGGAAGTTCTTCTCGTTCAACCGAGATAGTAGTATTCTCGTTCAAACGACGTGAGTAGTATCTCGTTCATAACGAGATAGTATCTCGTTCAAAAGAGATAGTATCTCGTTCAAACGACGATAGTATTTATGTGAAACGAAGATAGTTATCTCGTTCAAACGCGATAGTATCTCGTTCAAACGAGATAGTATCTCGTTCAAAACGAGAGAGTATCTCGTTCAAACGAGATAAGATCGCGTTTCAAACAGATAATATCTGGTTCAAACGATCTAATACTCGTACAAGCGAGATAGTAACTCGTTCAAACGAGATATACCTCGTCGAAACGAGAATAGATCTCGTCCAAACTAGATAGTATCTCGTTCAACGAGACATACTATCTCGTTCAAATGAAGGAAAGAATGTTTTTAAAAAAATCGTACAAATGAGATAGTAACTCGTACAAACGAGATAAATACTCGTACAAACGAGATATAACTCGTTCCAACGAGATAGTATCTCGTCCAAACGAATTAGTATCTCTTCCAAACGAGATAGTATCTCGTTCAAACGAACATACTATCTCGTTCCAACGAGATAGTGTCGTACAAATGAAGATAGTACCATCGTCAAACGCGATTGCTCATCAAACAATATATAGTAACTCGTCCAAATGAGATACTAACTCGTCCAAACGCGATAGTAGTCGTTCACACAGATAGGATGTCCTACCAACGATATACTATGTGTACAACGATATAGTATGTCGTCAAACGAATGTATCTCGTCAAACGAGATATATCTCGGTCAAACGAGATAATCACTCGTACAACGAGATAGTAACTCGTGCAAACGAGATAGCAACTCGTACAAACGCGATAATAACTCGTCCAAGCGAGATGTAACTTGTTTCAAACGAGATATCTCGTACAAACGAGACATTCTCTGTTCACCCGAGATAGTCATGTTGTTCAAAGAGATACGTACTCGTACAAACGAGATAGTAACTCGTTGAAATGAGATAGTATCTCGTGCAAACGATAGTAATCTCGTTCAACGAGATAGTATCTCGTTCCAACGGATGTACTCGTCAAAAAAAAAATAAGTTCGGTAGATTCTTATACGGATCAAACAAACCGGAATCTAGTATCTCGTTCAAACGATATGTATCTCGTTCAACGAGATAGTATCTCGTTCACACCAAGATAATATCTGTGTTAAACGCGATATACTCGTACAAACTAGATAGTATCTCGTTCAAACGAGATAATAACTTGTTCAAACGAGATAGTATCTCGTCCAAACGAGATAGTATCTCGTTCAAACGAGATAGTATCTCGTTCAAACGAGATAGTATGTCGTACAAATGAGATAGTACCTCGTACAAACGAGATGATAACTCGTACAAACGAGATAGTAACTCGTTCAAATGTCGTACAAATGAGATAGTACCTCGTACAAACGAGATAATAACTCGTACAAACGAGATAGTAACTCGTTCAAACGAGATAGTATCTCGTTCAAACGATATAGTAACTCCGTACAAACGATATATTACCTCGGACAAACGAGATAGTAACTCGTTGAAACGAGATAGTAACTCGTACAAACAATATAGTAACTCGTTCAAACGTGATAGTATCTCGTTCAAACGAGATAAAAATATTTGTCCATGCCCCTAACGGCTCCGTAACTATATGGCAGATTCCCACAATAGATTTTTCTGTTTTTTTGCAGAGGTAGTAGAGCTACAGCTGTAGAGCAAACAGCTGTGGAAGTTATATCACTTTACTTTTTGACTTATGGCCCCCCAAAGTAGGGTCAGAGTGGTTTTTGAGCCTTTTTTGACCCCCTGTAACTTTAAATTGGAGCAAGGTACATTTTTTATGATCACATATTTGCAATTTGCAGCAAAAGGTAATCCAGAATGCCAAGTTTGAAGGATCTGAGGGGTGAAAGTTCTTTACTTATGGCACTCTGAATATTGAATTTCACACCGGTACATGTTTTTAAAACCTGTAAGGATATTGAAAAATGTATAGCAGTAAAGAATAACAATCTTGCAAAGTGGTGCAGCAGGTGGAATAGTATAAATCTTTATGAATCTGTTTTGTAAGTGTATTTTTACGTTTATATTTATATATAAATATTTTTGTCTGTGTTAACATGTATCTTTCAATGTTGATGCAATAAAGTGGCAGGACCGTTTTGGTTCTGCAGAAAAAAAAATGTTTTTGAGGTGACCTCCCTAAAATTTAAAATTGCTGTAGCGTGAAAACGAAAAGAGGTATAGAGCTCAAATTTTCAGAATTTTAATTTCTCATGAATATCTTTCAATACACCAAAAAAGAAAGAAATCCATGAGGTGATGGTGTACTTGATTTGTTGAATTGGCATGGAATGACCCATCTTAAAAAAAGGAGGCTGAAAGTTTGATTGGTAATAAGGAAAATCAGAAGTTTTCATATGATTTGAAAATCAAAACAACTTCTGGTTAAAACTGGGTGAAGGATTTACAATCAAACACACACCTTAAGAATAACATCCATCACCAGCAGGTGGCAGCAGCCAAGAAATCCCAAATTTAGACATTGACATTGGTTTAACAAGTAAACCCAAATCTTGCCAAAAAATCTTAATTTTTTTTGTTATCAAGCAATATTTTCTTATTCCAAAACTGTTGGAACTGATGAATATGAATAATTGATGAGGACAAGGTTGTAAATGGGTCATGGTAACACCTGTGACCAGTCCACATCAAAGCACCCAAATCAGTTTTTGGTTTGTAGTTTGTATTGCTATGATCTATTATGATTCATTTGGGTGAGTTGCTACATTGAATGAGGCTTGGCCACCGTTTTCTGATCACCAGCTGATAAGTGGTTATAGCGCCATCTTCTGTTGGCTTTAACTTACACACAATTGTCATGCTGTGGAGCCAGAAGTTATTCTAAAAATGATGATATTAAACTAATAGGACTTGTGTCAGGTTTCACAAAACCAATGAGATGTATCTTACGCTGACTTACGCATTATACAGGACTTATTGTATGACCCTTCTTAGTCAAGCTTTGTACAACCCAGCCCTGAGTTCTTTCCTACATATGCATAGATGTGAGCTATGGGGATCAGTGTTTTGCTCCTTGTCTAGATATGTTTACACTTTTAAATCATAACACTTTGATGATGACATGAATGAGATGCCTTTTCCATAATTGTATTTCGCACTTGCATGAGAGGTCATAAGGTTAACTGCCTCAAAGAGTCCAGAAAACAACACATCATCTCAAGGCCAACCCAGTGTTGCTGGTGAATTGTAATATACTCTGGCATTCTTGGAGGGCATTCTAGTCGACCTCTAGCCGACCTCTAGCCCATGAACTGATGAGGACATCGTAAATATTCCTTATATTATGTACCTTACATATCAGTATATCAGTAAATTGATAAACATCAATTTTCAAGTCAGATCAAACTGTGTGTGTGTAGTGTGTGTGTTGTGTGTGTGTGTGTCACTTTCATTAACCTAATGTGAGTGATTTTTGGGTGGAGCGAAACATGATAGCCACGGATCGGTATAGGATGTAGCCTCTAGTACTTGCAACTGTGATAAAGACCATGTCAACAATAGTAGAAATACTTGTAATAGAAGAAAAACTGCAAGTAAAACAATCAAAACAATATTGCAGTTCAAAAACTACACAATTCAAACACGGATTTGGAGAATAATGAATTTAGATACTAATTTTCTGAAATAATTATTTATGAGTACATTCTTAGAGTATAAGCATAAGAATGTATACACAGCCCTATGGTTTAGGTTTTAAGGTTATACACCACTAACAAAGCTAGGCTGCCATAAGGCTTCTTAGTAAATTCCGGATATCTTATTTCTTGCAATGGCATCGAAAATGCAGTCATTATAATATGAAAATTATTTCATTCATTATGGTCTGGTGCATTTTATGTTTTCTCAAAGTAGTAAATGACATTTCAAAAGCAAGTTTAAGGCAATTTACCGTGTACTTATCCCAATTTCATCATACACATCATCAATTTTGCACTGATTTGTCCACTATCAGCCGTACCAACTATAGAGCATTCAAGTGATGGGCATTTGATTGCACTTTTATATTAGTGCTTCAATTTTAAAACAATTTGGTTAACCTATGTTAGGGGAATTTAGCTTGGACTGTGGCATGATATTGGTGTATTTACTTAAAAACCAAGTGAATTAATTAAAATAACTGGAAGATTTTAAATAAAACAATCACACTTCTTTTCTTAATCATGAAATATTCTTATCCTTTGAAGAGGACATTTAATCAGCCAATAGTCTCATGAACAGAGAGTTATGTATGGTCCACAATTCATGATACACAGTTGTGTCCTTAGTTTGTGTGATTTACTCAGGGCATTATACATAAAGATAATGGGAAAATGGTTAAGTCTCAAATGAGTGCTAAATATGTATCAAAGCCAATACATGAATACAAATAATGAAAAATGATCAATGTAGATAAGAGAAGTACTTACCTATAACAGCAATAGCAATTAAACTATGGTGGTCAATTTGTAAGGGAGTTGTTGGAGAATGTGTCACAAAATGTGGACTAGATTAGGTAGTAGGACGGCTTTGCCCACAGCTCCAAATGGAGGGTTGTTGAGTTCTTTCTAACCAATCTTTGATGAATCTTCTCAGCACCTGTACACAATGCAAAGCCATCAAAGCAGGTTATTATTAAAGGGGGATGACCCGATATTTTAAATATTAAAGTTTTCATCTTGATAGAATGGTCTTCCACCCCAAAACCCCTCTGTAAAGTTTTTTGCACAGATATTCACACCATTCTGATGTGAAAGCTTAAAAGCTGATTTTGTCAGCCTAATAGGTTACTGTGTAAAATTAATATGGGCGACCAAAATGGGGCATATTTTCATTCATAACATTCAAACTAAACAATCTTTAGCCCCTAGAATTTCACAGGGTAAAGGGTAAATGAGGAAAAATAGTAGCTTAGATACAAAATTTGACCACTTCCGATAAAAATCGTGGATTCTGGAGGAGGCGATGAGTGGCTCGGAAGGAATGGCCCTTTACAGGCGGGTGACCCGATCATGGTCCCATTTTTCACGGATGTTTTCCCCATCACATGGAGGAAATCACCCAAAATCATCTGATTACAAATTTTTTGATAAATTGGTCATGCTGTGCTGAGTATAGTTAGAAACAAAAAAATAGTATTAAATTGGGCCATAGGACAGTGTGTTAATAATGTGGTCAAACCACATTGGGACACATTTTATTTCATAACATTCAAAGGAAAGATCTTCCCGGCCTTTTAAATTTCCCGGTAATGAGAAAAATATGAACTTTCTTATGATACCAAAAATCAGAAATTTTGACCTCTATGACCTTTGACCTTGGTAGTGTTAAACACCACAAGAATATAGCATTGCTGAGAAAACTCTCTTAATACTTTATAATTCCAAAATCCTTCCATTATGAATGCCAATTTGTGCATACAGAGGATATATTTCTGTTACTACCTGTCCTACACGTACGAGGCACAATAAAGTCATTGAAAGCTGGGTAAAATTAGAACTAAATGGTACAGTAGATGCTGAAAACTAGCTGAAATGAGCAAAGGAAGATCAAAATAATTTCAGTCACTGATCGAAAAGATAAAAGCTAGGATTGCTTTAAGCATCCAGTATAGTGGTCATAATGAATGAGCGGATCCACATTTGTTACAACAACAATAAAGTTAGAAAAAGGTAAAGGGGAAAGGCCTGTGTCAAAACAGGAATGGCGTGCCCACTCCCTTTCGAAACGATGGGCCAGGACCCCACAATTATAATGTTCGTTGGGGGCTTGCTGATATCCGTCTACAGCGAGGTGTGTTGTTACCTTCCCAACCGTGTCACTGATTGGTTAACACAGTAATATATCAATGTAAACTTAGATAAATCGGCTGTAGACCTCAGGCATTAAAAAGGCTGATCAGAGATGTCAGTATGAGGGCGCCCTGCAATTTTCAAAGAAATCATGTTTTTTGGCATATACTCATGCTTGTCATGTACTCGTCACGGTGTGAAATAGCTAAGCTCAATCGAAGCATTCATATAAAAAATTCACAACTTGTTATAAATTTCGGGATCCGGAATTGGTGTTATACACGGAATCCTATGGAACGTCATACTGTACATAAATGTTTACTGCCCACAACATCAAAACAAAAGATCGTATTCATCTCAACTTCGAAATTGTGCATTTAGGTTACTACTTTAGTTCTAGTTTGACTTTTTTATAATTATGACCCAACAATTAAATATTTCAAAATCTCTGAGTCAGCCTTTAATTAATCTGAGTATATTTTTTTGATGAGTTCGATCAAGTTAAGAGTTGCTTTTAGAGAGTTCGAGTTGCTTTTAGAGTTTCGATTTCGAGTGCTTTAGATTCGAGGTTGCATTTCGAGTTGAGTTGCTTTTAGAGTTTCAGTTGCTTTTAGAGTTTTTTGAGTTTGCTGTCTTAGAGTTTGAGTTGCTTTTTTAGATGTTTGAGTTGCTTTTAGAGTTCGCAAGTTGCTTTTAAGAGTTCGAGTTAGCATTTTCGAGTTCAATATACATTTGGATTGCTTTAGAGTTCCGAGTTTATGTTTGTGGTAACGTTGTGTCATACTACTCCGGGTTCCATAATCCAGTTTTTGATCTACTAAAATCACAAAGGTCACGAAATGTCAGGATGGGGCTACCCTTACTTGACCGCATAATAAACATGACCTATCCACTTAATTATAACGACACAATCCGAATAAAAAACCGCAAGGCGATTTTTTTTCTAATGCACATCACATGTAACAATTACAATTAAGCTGCGTAAGACACCATATAGAACGTTGTAACAGAATAACAGAATAAACGACAACCGAATCAAGCTTGAAACTAATGGTTGCATGAGAGTCAACTGAATCGATTTGCTAAGTTCACCATTTTTAAGTCGGACGGTGACGCCGGAGGACTAGATCTCCTGCCACACCGGCCGTCGCACGTCCATTCAACACACACATTAAACACTGATTCGATAGCTACAATCCGGGAAATTGTTTAGAACATACATGCACGTCTCTTTGAACAATGTTCCCCCTCCTCTCTCTCCCTTTCATGTTGAGCCACCTCATGCTCAACATCCTTTCACTTCTCCCAACATTGATTGATAAGGGTGTGGGGAAGGGTAGGTTTGAGAGAGACAAGTTCTCGCCTTTATTTTCAAGTTAAAACATGCATCAGTCAAAAACAACTACCTTGGTAAAATAGACGCATATTTTAACACTGAGTGAATATGGTTCTAACAACTTTTTCCCAGATTGTAGCACTTATACAGTACAGATACAGTCCGGTATTTTTACTCTTCGCTTCACTAAAAGAATTACCCCCAACTCGACACCAACAATATGTATGACTCCTCACCGCGACACATACTACTACTCCCCTAAAAGATATAAATTTGCAATTTGCCAAAATTGCATTTCTGAATGAAAAATTTTCAGCAATAAACCCTCTGGGAAACACTGGGATAATTTAAAAATAAGCATTCGTACAAATTGATTTTAAAAATACAATTATTGAAATTTTTGAAATCATCTAAGACAACGCAAGACATAAACTTGTATACATAGCTGCATGCATCATAATCTTCTCTCAGAATCATCAACGATTTTGCTAGAGGTAGATTTTGAGCTTTAAATACAAATATTTTTTCTTCAATATAAATGGGCCATGAGTATTACATTTCTGTACTATATTCGTACATACTTTTTTGTGTAAAAATCTTATCAACCCCGTGGGGGGGGCTTTTCCCTCCTTAAAACCGATGTTTAACCCAACTCCGTCGCCGATGGGGTACATACACAACAAGGAAAAAATCAATTGGTGATAACCGATTCAAAGTGCGGTCCACCAAAACCCATTTTTTAAAATGTCGCGACAAAAGTTTCTCACCGCCCAAATGTGTGTTTATTCTGGTCATATCCCAACCATCTTTGGGACTTTGTAACATAGGTAACCATGCCACGTGGTATCGGGGGTTGGCCTACCCTTCCAGCTAACAACAAATCCAAATTAGGTTGAAACCTGTATTTACATCACACGTATATTTAGTTCACAAGTATTTACCAAAAACAGTCACACCAAACTATTAATTGGCTATAAATGTATTATTTACATTGCAAGATGAGAAAAATGTTTGGAGTGTAGCTGAGAAATTGCGAACGGAAAACCAAAACTTCTTCTAAACGAGCGAGAATGTTAAACTCTTTGCCAACATTGGGAAATTCGTTCAAGTTAATAAAACATGAGACGTGGTATTGAGATCCTCCCCAGATAGGAAAAGAAAAGCGGAGAAGGAAGGAGAAGACTAAGACCAAAAAAGCTAAAGAAAGGGGAAAAAGAGAAGAAAAGCGAGAAAAAGAAACCAACCAACTACCTTCCCTCCCTTATACTCTCTATCCTCCTCCCTACGAAGCCCTACCCTCCCCCTCCGCAACCCCCCCTACCTCCGCCCCTCCATCCTCTCCTCTCCTCTCCCTCTCGGCTCTCTCTACATCACACGTATGCAAGCGCGTACACAAATGAGGCATGAATGGCCGTTGACCTTTGACACTACAAAACCGACAACACACACAAGGCCACGGATCTGGCAAGGTGATTGACATCCAGTGAGGATATGAATGAAACGTTGGGCCAGGCGCGAACATTTTGAGTGACAGGGAATGTCACCGAAGCGTTTGCCACTTGTGGTTGTAGCACAGATCAGTGTGTTACGCCCTTGGTTCGCATAAGCGATTAATTTGTTAGTCTTGTTCAAGACGCTATTATTTCCTTTATGGACCGAAAATTGGACACATTGCATAAAACTCAAATTAAAGTGCACTTATTTCACAGGGTAGCCAAGGGTTCGAGGTGCAAAGGACCACGGTAGAGCCATGAGGGTAAATAATGGTCCCAGTCGAAGCTTCCCCGATATCGCTCAGACATGCCACACAAGATATACACTGTAATAGTAATTCAATTGCCGTATACAATTCTGTAGATTAAAACACGAACACAAGAGTAGTCCTACCAGGGCTAGGGATATGATGTTTATGAGCAAACGGAAGCCTGTTTTTTATCAGTCGCACATACGAATCGTTCACCGGCGCATGAAAGAGCTAAACCGCAGAACTGCAGAGAGAGCTCCTGTGTTGGGACCTGGATACTAAAAATAGCTAGGATTTCAACTGTTTTTGCTCAAAAATTATTGTTATTGCTCTTCGCTGGAGAAATAATTCAGATTCAGAACAGAAACAGAAATATATTCCTACTTGCGCAAAGACGCCTGCAAGTGTTTTAGGACTTGTGTATCCTTAACCCTCGTCTACCGAAGGGGAGTGGTTACCCCCCCCCTTCAGGTTTTTTCCCCGGCTTGCTAAAACCCCCTTTTTTGGTGCCAAATTATTTAATGTAATTGTCAATTGACATGTTCAGCTCCTTTTAATCCAAAAAACAAACATCCACCGGGGTATAGGTAAGATACAGGGTGATCCCAAAGTGATGCATGGGGGTGGTAACCACCCCCCCCCTTCGGAAGAGAAGTACCAACGTGCCTAACACAAGACAGGCACATCACAGACACTTAATTTGATACCAATAGATAGCTATGGTCCTCCTCTTTCCATTGATACCAAAATGAGTACCAACATGCCTAGCATTACGTCACAATAACGTCATAAAGTTCGCATGTCAGCAAAAGTGCCATTTCCATAGACACACACAGTGAAAAATTCAATTTTTCGTCAAAAAGGTTAGGAAAATCAGATTTTCATGCGGTTTTTGACTCTACTTGATGGGAAATGACTAGTTTTATATAATGACAGCATTTTAGAGCTATAATAAGGTGTTTGAGTCGCTAAAATTGCGAAATATCAATTTTCCACCCTATATTCAGTATTTTCGTACTTCTCAACATATGACGTCATGGTGACGTCATAATGGGGATGTTAGTACTTATTTTGGTACCAATGGAAAGAAGAAACTCTAAGCTATCATTTGGTACCAAATTTACAGGAAACGGGTGTTCAGTAACGAAAATCACAGCCCCCCCCCCCTTCGGGAGTTTTGTTACAAAAATGGCTAAGGTAGAGGGTTAATACTTGAAGATGCGAGTGCGAACCTCAAACGCACGTACCTTTGAATACGCTCGAACATCCGCGATCGTTTGTGGGTATCCTTGCCGACGCGAGTGCGTACTCTATAACACTTGTGAACTTGCGCGTGTATCATAAAACACTTGCAAACGCGCGTACGTACCCTAGGACACTTGCAAACGCACGCGAGTACCTAAACTACTTGCAAATATGCATGCGTACCCTATGAACTAGAACACTTGGGAACAGGAGATTAAGAGAGAGAGCTCGACGCGACTGTGGCATAAGCGCGACTTTAATACTAAAGAAATAATCTAGAAAGAAAAAATAAATCTAAAAGAGCGAGAAAAATCAATCTAGGAGAAAAATAAGCCTAAAAAAGTACGGGAAAAATCTAGAAAAAAATTAAATTAGAAAAAGTTGTTATGGATGATGGTACACGTACTTAGCTGACACGTTTTCATTTACAACATATTCATTTCTAACAGGTCTTCATTTACCACAACGGTAATACTTGACCTACCTCCATTTACCACACGTGTATTCATTTACCTGACCTGTTTTTATTTACATGACCTACTTTCATTTAGCTGACCTGTTTTTATTTACCAATTCGATTACCTGGCCTGTCTTCATTTGCCTGATGTGTATTCATTTATCTGACCTGTCTTCATTTACATGACCTGTCTTAATTTACCTGACCTGCTTTCATTTACCACACGCGTTACCTGATCTGTCTTCATTTACATGACGTGTATTCATTTAGGTGATCTGTTTTAATTTACTACACGTGTATTTATTTAGACGACGCGTGTATTTGGTAAGCACTACTTTTTGTTTTCAAAACTAAGCTTTTATACACTACCGTATGCATTTTGTATACTACCTTATATGCTTTTGTACTACCCAGTCCGTGTTACAGACCTTGCAATTGTATTACTCTATGGAAAGATAAACTACTGGGTACTATCAGCTAAAGGGACCAACTGCGAACCTCCCTGAGTTTCACCCCCATCCCTTAAAACCCGAGTCTTTGACGACAAAGACTAGTATTACCATACACATTTTGAACACTACCTTTTTTAAACACTATCTTCCTTTTTTTTTAACCTACATACCCCGTAAGCAATTTACACTATCATACGCAGTTTATGCACTCCCTTTTATATTTTACACACATTTTGCATTTTTGCACTACCTGAAGCATGTTAAGCATTTATTCTACCCTTTTGACCCAATCGGCCGTCCATACACACGCACAGACGCTTTGGGATTCACCGCATCCAATTAGTAACAAGCAATCGGGCAGAGGTATGCAAATACAAACACTGACAAAGCCAATCATGACGGCGTACATGCGGGGTACAATTTTCGAAAGTCAACTCGAACTCCAAAAGTAACTCGAACTCTAAAAGCAACTCGAACTCTAAAAGCAACTCGAACTCTAAAAGCAACTCGAACTTTAAAAGCAACTCTAACTCGAACTCTAAAAGCAACTCGAACTCGACAACTCTAACTCGAACTCATAAAATAGTTTTACCCTAATAATCTTATTTTGGTTGACTGCTAGTGCTAGTTGATAGGGTAAGCCCTTTAAATTGATTGAATGGTGCAGGAATCTTTCAAACATCCAAAATAATTTCAGTCACTTGATCAATTTAAAACTAAGTAAGAATGAGAATAAAAGATAGGATTGCTTTAAAGGTGCAACAAGAGATTTCAAATAACAGGTGTCCCTAAAAAATGTGGAAATTCTGATTTTTGCACTGGTGTAAAGCTCTCTATCAAAAATATCCCCATATGAAAGGATTAAGCTGAGAACTGTTTCTTTGGTACAAAAATTGTGAAATTTCTAATTTCCTATAGGAGCAAATACAAAATTCAGCCTTTGTTTTATATTGAAATATGAGCATACAAATCACATTTTGTTTTCATTTTAAGTTATTTCTGTAGCCAATTTAAGGATAGGGAATCTATTGAGTGTCTTATCTATATGAAATCACTGCATATCACAGAAAATATGCATGACTTGAAATCTCTTGTTGCACC
>JAMKCH010041992.1:0-58667 GCA_023653785.1 Ophioderma brevispina
TTCACCCTGGAGCTAGAGCTGTAAGATGATGTCACGCGTTAGCAATGGGTGAGACCCTCAACTTCAGCTGCAGATACAAACTTTGGTCTTGCCCCCCCCCCATAAGGAAGTTTTCCCTCTGTGGACGGTAGCTCAGCCCGGCCTATAATTGAGGGTGGGCCTTCAAGATGTTCACTGTGGGGTTTTTAAACACGATGTTTGGACGTAATTTGTTGAATCAGTTAGCCACAACGGGTGATGTGACATTAACTTAATTCTTGCTAGTTTCGCGTTATTGCAAAAGTCCTTTTTTTCGCTAGACCGGCCGGATTAATTTGTCAAAACTCGTAGACTTTGAAGAACTACTTGGAAGAATAACTGCAGCTTGATGGTATAACCATTTTCCCATACAGGTACTCGGTGCATTAAAGTTGAATGTCACTGGTACAGAATAATGTCCTGCTGGATTGTAATTTTAAACCGTTGTTTTTTTTTCAAAGGTTTTCCAATTTTAAAGGCAGCTCTGACAATTCTAGCAACTTTCTAGAATCTGTATGAAATAACATAAGAATAAATCAAAATGTTTTATGAAATGTTTCTACCACCTTCTTTTGAGAGGTTCTACACTCCTGAAACTCTTTCAACTGGGAAAGAGAAATAACTTGCAACAGATTTTGTCCCCAGCAAAATTTCCCATGATGCAACACAAACAAGCGAACCGTCGAAATTGTTCACAATCTTCTCAGTTGGCTGAACATGTTTTTAAAGGAAGTCCACCCCCCCCCCCCCAAATCCCCCCCTTTTTGGGGGGGGGGGGGGGGGTGCTCGAAGTTTTTTGACATAGCAATTACACAAGTTTATTGGTTTCACAACAGGTGTGCAATTTGCTTCCTATAAGTACAAGACCTCTGTCCCAGTTTTTTCCAGAATGACCAAGTAAGTCCCTGGCTCCTCTTGTATTTCTCAGAATTGCGAACATATCTGACATGTTTTGTACTCAGGGACGTCTTCACACACTAGTCCACTTAGAACTAGGTCAATCAGAAAGTCATGCTTATTGCAACACACCTTGCAAGTTTCATATTTGCCAGTTTCCTCACTCATAATTTATATGATTAAATTTACCTGATTTAATTAATATAGTACAGAAAATAATACAATATTCCGGAGTCTGTCACACCAGGCTCAAATTGTTTCGTCAACCACAAACACAGTGGGGACAAAATCTAATGTTTCCACTATTCAGTTTAACTGTGACACAGCAATATAGGGACCATTTTGGCGCCCTTTTTCCAAACTTAGATGCTCAAATAGGATCTTATACTTAGAAACTGTAGGAACTGAAATTTCGAGAAATAAAATTAGGCTAAGCCGACGAAAATAAAAAACCCCCTGTTTTTACGGGCCCGACCGCCCCTGATTTTTTTCGTTTTTGCGAATTTGGTTTTTGTTTTTTTTTTAGTTTTTCCAAAAATCATTTAATAAATCAGCTGTTTTTAGCCCAAAATTTATGAATTTGGCAATTTTTTTAGAAATCTTGTAAAAAGTTTTCTCGTGATTTTTCAGATTTGGGGACTATTTTAGGCCAATTTTGAGTCCAGAAAAGAAAAGAAAAAAAAAATGAAAAAAAAAAAGAAAAACAGTTCGACCGACCGACCTACTCGAAAGGTCCGCCGCCCGTAACAACGGGTTTCTTTTTTCGTCGCCTAAACTTTACCTAATGATGAGGCAAAAATTTCCCAAATGGGACCCTTAAGCCCCCCCCCCCCCACCCGGAAATTAAGAGATTTGGTACGGGTTGGGAAAATGGTTTTGGTGAAGGACGCAACTCATTTTTTTAACTAGCTGAGACCGGGGCTGAGACTTTGCATGTACTCGATGTCCGAACCGCCTGATGGGGAAGTGAATTACAAGCATGCCATGCCATTCAACGTGACTGGTGCAATAATCAATTAAAGGAGCATCGAGAGATTTCAAATAACACGTGTCCCTCAAAATGTGAAAATTCTGATTTTTGCACTGGTCTAAAGCTTTCTAACTCAAAAATATCCCCAGCTGAAAGGATTAAGCTGAGACCTGTTTCTTTGTAGCAAAACACCTGCGAAACTCGCCCATGTATTCTATTGAAATATAATCATATACAAATCACCTTTTGTTTTCATTTTAAGTTATTTCTGGTAACCAAATAAAAGGTAGGGGATCTAGTGAGTGCTCAATCTATAATGAATCACTACATGATCACGAAATGACTTGAAATCTCTGTTGCACCTTATTTTTTTGCCGACACGGTTTTTGTTTCGTTTTTTTTTTTTTATATTAATTTATTTCTTATTTTTGGGGTGTGGGGTGTGTGTCTTCTGTAGAACTAGGGGCAAAACAGAATAGGTTATTTTCACCCTATTGTTATAACCATAAACCTGATTTCACGGGAATCTGCCACGTGGTAATAAACTCCCATACACCACTGATCTCTAGTGGTATACACTTCCTTCTGCTTAACGTGTCTGCGTTCCTGGCTTGACAACCAACCACAGCCATGCTTACACTTCTCGATATGTTCAAAGGTTTTGGATCAAGTCTATCTTCACACAGACGGTGTCAGCAGGCCGGTATTCTATGAAATGAATGGCAACCCATAAAAGGCAGTGACAGCAGTCGGCAATACTTGATTAATTACATTTCATTCAATCTGAAAAGCTGGACTTCTTCATTTTCAAGCATTGCTTCTCAATCTTATTTTTTATCCAATACTATTAATATGTACTAGCGGAACCGCGAGAATGAACAGTTCTTTGGCAATTTTTTCATCAGAATTTTAAAAGGGAATTACCGGCAGAAAGTCCCACAGAAACCCCATATAACTCAAGTCAGGGAGGTACAAAGCTTTAAAAATCGCAATGTAGTGCAATTGTTGATGGCCCTACCATGGCAACAAAAATAGGTTAAAAATGCAATTTGTTTTTTATAATTTTCAGTTAAAATAAATAGTGTCAAAGGAGTGTTACCAACATGCAATGTAGATTCTAACATGTACCAAAAGCTACAAATACCGATTTTCCCTTTTAACACACCAATCTTTTCAAAATGTCAAGGGGGAAGGTTTGGAATGAACAACTGCTTTGGACTTGAAAAATCGGGCCCTTCTAAAGGCTATTATAATTTCTTGGTGTAAACTTGTCAGTGCGCAAAGAAGTCCCAATCCATTTAAAAGCACTATCGTGATTCACCCAAAAGAGTCACAATATTATTTGAATTTACAAAAGTAGTCTAAAAGTGAAGATAAGTCCTGTAGAATTTTGCGGAGTTTTTTTCAAATGCAAAATATCAAAGGAAGAAAAACAGCCTGTTCGAAGATATTATCTCCATCCAATTAACATGTTGCCTCTCCCTCCAATTACTGTTGAATCTCCAGCCAATTACATGTTTAATCTCCATCCAATTACATGTTGAATCTCCATCCAATTAACCTGTTGAATCTCCATCCAATTACATGTTTGAAATCTCCTCAATGACATGTTGAATCTCTCCAATTACATGTTGAATCTCCATCCAATTACATGTTTATGAAGAAGTGTAAATGTAGGGACAGTAAGACTAAAATATCTGATTTGGTTGGTCCTTTATAGGTTGCTTCCAGTCTTATAACTTGCAGGGATGTTAGGAAATCTATACTTGTTACAAAAATGTAAAAATCGATTTTGATATTTTGTTTTTCCATTTTCTATTTGGCAATCACTGAAGGTGCTTTAACCTATATTTTAAATATTTTTTGCATTTTCCTTGAAGTGGCCTAAAACCTATCTGCCAGAGAGCTCAAATGTGACCTTCTCCCAGCCATGATTTGTGTTAATTGGCCCTTTAATTCAAAGGTTAGTGAATTAAGAACACCTTTATGCAAAACATGCAAATTAGCACATTATGTGATTTATGGAATATGTAAAATTTGATGTTACTATATTGCAGTTGGAGAGATAACAGGGCCCATAAATCCCAGCAAGTTTTAATTGTATGAGTTTACCACAATAACAGTGTGATGGTGGGTGGGTGGGTAAGGGGTGAGTGAGTGAGCGAGCGAGCGAGCGGGCGGGCGTGCGGGCGTGCTGGCGAGCGGGCCGCGGCAAGTGTGAGTGAGCAATTAAGTCAGTCATCAGTGAATCAAGCAGAGAGCTTTTCGCATTGTAAATTCTAGTCTCAATTCCAATTTCATTTCATAGGATTCAAAATAAAGGACCACAATATGAAGCTAATAGTGATGCCGGGTGGGGATTGGGGCAGCAAATCTAATCTCATTGAATATGTTTTTCCAACCATATTGCACTTCAATCTTCTGAAATTCTGAGTACATGCTTGCACACAATAGCTCAGTGTGTTTCTTATTATACTGGCTCTGAAGCAACTCCATGATATATTAGCTGATACACTTCTTCACTTTACCAAACAAAATGTCATACTAGATTAAAAGTTCAAGTGACAGCTCAGAGGTCAATCTCCTCTTGCAAATATCTCCTCTTGCCAATTAGATTGTTTTAATTTACAGAGTAGAGTTACCACCTACAATGCAAGTCCCTACAAGGGTTAATTATCCATATCAATCACATCATTCTCTGACCAACAAAATCATCCCTACGGGGTTGGTGGAATCAAACCTTATTTCAAGCAAATGACAGCCAACATTCATGCAGTGGCAGCATCAGCCAAAAGTTGGGAAAGACAATTTGGGGGGGGGGGGGGGGGGGTGGGAAGTGAAACATTTTCATGCAAAAACCACTGCGACTCATTTAATATAGCAACTCAACCCAACTAAATCCAATAGACTACAGCGATACCACACTGCCCAAACCATAAACCATTGGGGTGCTTCGCATGTTGGGCTGGTCATGGATGTTACAAGGACATTACACAACTTCATTCCTTCATTGTCCCTATCATACAATAAAAATTAGAAACCTTACAGTGGAGTTAACTCTCCAGGTTCGGACAATTTGTAAAAAGAAAAGAAAAATATTACTTGCTACATATGCATGATCTGTAAACCATTCATTGGTGGTACGGACAGACTGTGCTCCCCCCCCCCCCCAGGTTTGTGCAGGTTTGGGGTGTTAACCAGGCCCGTAGCCAGGAATTTATTTGGAGGGGTGCGGATTGCAGAAGGGGACCTTTCGCAAGGGGGCACAGATTTGTGAATGTACCGACCCGTGTATTGTACCAACAAGGGGGGGAGGGACAACAGACATCAGCGTCACCAAAAACAGCAGTAGTAATAATGCAGTGCAGTAGTATTGACCAGTTCCTATTGGTTGTTAGTGATCGATTCATATTCAAGAACCACACCCTTAAAACAACAGCTTTTAGACAAGCGGCAAATTTCAGCAATTTCAATTGATAACACGGACCTTTGCGATAATAAAGCAGACCTTTGACATTTTTTTACGGCCCTGGTGTTAATATAGGTAACAATGTACATGTATATAGTCCATTAGCCAGTCTGCCTGCATTGGACTGGAGGCACTTTAAGCTGAGTGGACTGTTGAATCCAATCCTCAAGTCAACACAGCTCCACAATGGGCAGTTAGGTCACCTAGGAGCTGATCAAAGGAACAGGTCTACATGTTATGATTTGATATTTCCCCAACCCTGATGCAGAAGAGCACCCTGGTGACATGGATGACATATGTATTTTGATCTAACAGATCATGGAAAAGAATATTAGAAAATGTTGACATTTTGGGTTATTTCTTCACCTCCAACAGATGCAGGGGAGTATCCCGGGGCCTGAACAACGATGTTAACGGAATAAACCATATGATAATTTTTACGAGTAGGTGTGATGGGAATATAAATTATGCCAAAGCAAACTTGCCTCTTCTGTCATGTCCCAGAGGGTGTTTTGAATCAATCCCATAATGCATTGCAATGTGCCTATACTACTGTACTAAACACAAGTCAGTACTTTTTTTAAAAAAAGTGTTCAAGTTTAAGAACCACAAGACATTTCATGATCATGCTAAAAATCCCTAAGTACTAGCACTCTGTGGGGCTAAAATAACTGTAAAGGTCAGGGTTTTTTATGTATTAATAGGATTTTTGTGGGATCACATGACCTCATTGAAGTGAAATTTCCCTAAACTGGTGCATAGTGGGATGGACTCAAAATGCTCTCTGGTCATGCCCCAAAGATAACACTAAGATTAAACACACTAAAAGGAGCAAATAAGTCCTACTAAAGGTTCATGAACTTTAATGAGAATCAGGGCTTTTACAATTCATGTATTTCATATTCATTAGATGGTTATGATGTATCACCTAATAATAACACACACAAAAAGTGAACAGCGATTTACCATGCAGTGTTAATTGACTAAATGTTGACTAACAACATTCCACCTGTAATGTCTTGTAAATTGTTGATTCAATGGAAAATTAATATGTACGATATGGAAATATAGGTGAACAGAGATACAACACAAAACAACATTTATTGCGTGGTAACAGATATAAACAAGTACAAAAATAAAATACACAATGCTATCGGCATGTCCTTGGTGAGTTTTTAAAGATTATATTCTATGCTTCCTGGACACTTTTTGAGAGTACCATCTTCGGAGAGTTCTGATACATAATAATAGGTGTCCAGTACATATTTGAAGCTTCATGCCCAAGCTAATTGTCCAGTGCTATAGTATGACTTTGTAACTAATATCACAAGGCAGCAATTAGTTGTGGCTGGCTTCCACTTCAAGAAAATGTTTACTTACACATTCATTAGGTTCTTTGATGTATGTAGCCAATCAGAGACCTGCTAAGAAAGCTTCAAGCTTTGTACAGAAAGGTCATTTGTGATTGGTGTTCAGAGTTTATAAAATGTTACATCATGTAATGAGCAATAGAGAAAAACTGTAAGAAGAGGCGGTATGTTACAGAATAAAGCTGCAAACATACTAATAAGGGGGACATGATCTGCATGATGGAGGGGGGGATGAACTGCTCGATGTGGGCATTTGGGATCCAAACGGTAATTATGGAATTCTATGTGATTTTTTTACTGCTTCAGCCTCAGGTCCCAGTGACATTACAAAATCACCTCTAGCTTTCATTCAATATAATCTTAGTAATAATTATTCATTGAAAAAAATTATTGACTTAAAATCTGTCGGGGGGTTAGTGGATTAACCCTACTACAAAACAGTGTTAATTCGAATAAGTCATTTAGATTTTTAAACAATTGTGACAAAGCTATAGACAATGGCGGATCCTAGGATTTTGAAAAATGTCAAAATTACGGGCGGAAGGCGTAAGTGGTAAAGGTTCCAAAATAGTCAAAAATGGGATGATTTGCAAGAATTGCAGAATTACCGGGAGGCGCACGCCCCCTTACGCCCCCCCTGGATCCGTGCCTATATAGCCTTTAGACGAGTCTCCATCGATTAAACATAAGAGACGCCCCGCCTCCGTTAAAGTCTTTGAATAGACTAGCACTCGGGTTTGCGCCGGGGTGTGATGCCGATTTTGAATTCACGAACATTGAGCATGAACACATCAAATTCAGGACTCTTTTACATTGCCACGATTGGAAAATCCCTTCCAATTTCCAGGCAGTGTGGGAACCCCGAACAGGGACCGATCAATGTAAGGAGAGGAATGGAGACTTATTTCCAGATTCCCCTTTATGTCTGTGAAAAAAATCATGTTCCCCCGTCGATCGTCCTTCTTCTGGGAAAAAAAAATATGTTCGCTCTTATCTGGAAAAAAATCCTTTCTTTTCTTATGGGAAAAATATGCTTCCTAAAATCACTACACCCCATACCATTAATATTGGTTGGTCCCTTACATAGATGAAGTACAATTGATTGTGTAGGTCAGTAATATAGTGACATAAATCAAGAAGACAACCAACAAAAATACAAAACAGAAAACATTTAAATAAGAAGTGCTTATTCTGAGCAGATAGGGATTTGACAAAAAAAACATGGATGTCCAATGCTTTATTACATTTCAATTGCAGTCCATATGTTAATTCAAAAGCAACTTTAGTCAAGGTGGTGGATTCAAAAAAAAATGTTAATATCTCTTTATTAGCATTAGGTAGGGGAGTGTCATATGCAACAGTCAATTAGTGCTTTGATTTTGTGATCCTGGAAGACTACTGTAAACATTCTGGCCTTCATGTCAAATGCCACATAACTCAATAGTTATCAACAAAACTGAGACTATGTGCACAGGTGATCTCTATCTTTAACATAAATAATCCTATAGGAACTGATCAGTATACATACAGGGGTGATCGGGGAATTTTTAATGAAAAGAGGAAGAACATGAAATTTGAAATTAAGGGCAATGCATTTTTTAACAAAAGTAAATGGGGTGTGCCAGTGTTAATATTGATCAGTTCCTAACACTGCCCTTATTGAGCACATATTACTTTTTATGGAGATTACAAATATTCCTGGCCTTAGTTTTCACATTTTTTTGCATGACCTCTACAAGAAAGAAATTTTAACCAAAAATTCCTTCACTAGAGTAAGTATGAAGCTGCTCGCTATATGAAAATTGAGTGTACTGTAAAACAATTTCACAAGCAATTTACTTTGTGATTCTTTAACGGTTTCAATTCCAAAGCCAACATTCTTGTCCGATTCCTTAAGACTTTAAAGGCCGATTCAGAGATTTCCTGATGAGGGCGCATTCAATTTAAAAACAAATCGTTGTTTTTGCATACACATAATGCTTGTCCATATACTAATCTCTGTGTGGAATAACTAAGCTCAAATCAAAGTCCTTCATATAGAAAATCACAACTTTGTTATAAAATTCTGGATCCTGAATTTTTGTTATACATGGTATCCTATGGCACTGTTATACTGTACATAAATGTTTACTGCATGAAAACGAAAAATCTGATTCGCCTCTAACTTTGGAATTAAGCATTTTAGGCGACTATCTGTAGTTCTAGACTATTTAAAGGTGCATTTCGTGATCGTAGCACATTTATTTTTGTTTATGATTCAATAGATTCCTCAAGAAAAGGTTATTTCCAAAATTTCAGTTGATTCCGATGTTGCGTTTTGATGCTACTGCTATGACGTGAATTAGTGTAACACCCTCCCCATAGGCCACGGTGTTTATATTCTGTCCGTTTCCGGACAGAAAATAACAAAATTACGAATTTCTTCGAGAGTAGATTGAATTTGCACGCAAGATTAGGCCCACATATTGTATTTGGGCAAAGCATTCAGATGATATAAAAATCTCAATACTCTTTGAGGTAAAGCGCGGGAAGAGCTGCTGGAATCACGAAATAACCTTTAATTACGTCACAAAATAATTATATTTCTAAATCTCTGAGTCAGCCTTTAATGCTTTGCATGAGACAAAGACGATGGTACAGCTATTTTACAATTTCAATTTTTTTGTTGCAATCCCATTTTGACCCCACAAATGTAAGCAAAAAGTCACCAAATTGAATACAGGTAACCAATTTCTAACGGAATAACTTATTTCTCTATAGCAGGGCTGTGATTGAGTTTGAAGAAAAAATCCTAAAATTTGGCAAAAAATCCTGAAAACACCATAAAATTGACCTAAAATGCTTAAAATCGGGCTGAAATTAAATAAAGTTGCGGAAATTTTGAAAATAAAAATTCCTGAAATCAGGAAAAAATCCTGAAGAATCACCCCTGCTATAGACCATATCACCCCAATGTTTACAAACACAAATTAGCACCTTGATCTTGCGACATGCTTAAGATAACACAGCAAGAGCACTGCACAGTTCAATGGCTTACTAGAATTTAGCGCAAATTTTAAAAGCACAGTCCCTCGGCAGTGGCAGCAGGCAATCGCCTTTATGGTGAGTTCATACATCCGGCTCGTAAAGCATGTTCAAAAGACTGTCGTCAGCCAACGTCTGCCAATGAAGTATGAAACCTGTTAATTCCTCCATCACATTGAGGTAGAATTTGACCTGGTCTATCAGATCTACTTTTTTCAATGGGGTAAACCACACAAACATATGGTAAATGTAGACATTTTGACACATAAGACTTAATTTGACAGGAAAATAAGCAGACAAAAACATAGGCAAGAGTTCCAAATGTACTCCTTCAGAGTTCTACAGGTAACATTTTTTATTTTTGGCCTTAGGGTTAGGGTATTTTGTTAGTGTTAGGCCATAAATAAAAATTATTTGTTTCTTGTAGAATTTTAAAGGAGGTACAAGGACTCTTTTCAAACATTCAGTACATATACAAAAGTATAAGGCCTGATTTTTGTTTCATTTACCAAATCACTTTATGGCATACAGTATTCACCCATATTCACTTTTTACTTCCAAACACTTTACCTTGATACAAACTTGTATTATGTTGTATGCCTCATTACAATATTATAAACCTTACAAATCTATGTACAATTTCAAAAATAACTTTCTCCTCACAGGCAACCACTATTCCACCTCATTTTTTAATATTTTCTTATCAATTTGCTCATTTTACCATCAACATATCTTAATACTTGAGACATGTTTAGTGACTATTATAACATTACGTCAAAATACATAGGATAGTTGGGACAAAGAATGCTGTTAAACATGCTTCCTACAATGTTCACATAATTTTATATTTTACTACATTTTCAAGAACATGTAGCACATATTAATGTTAGAAGTTGTATCATACAACAAAAACTGATTAAATTTCTGTTGTGAGTATCATAGTTATTTGTCTTTATACTGATTTTGAGTCATACTATGATGCAATTAGAACTTGTGCAATAGGAAATGGACAATTAATTCAAGTACATATCCTAAAATTAAAAATACAGCATTCACCGAACGCATGCGTCATCTGACATCACAGATTGTAAATGGGGACAAAGATCACACGATGTCACCAACACTACCCAAGGACCATTGTATCCAAATGTCATGAAAATGTGCACTTGGTATGTGCAAACAGTGGGTAATTATGTTTAGGGTTAACATGTTAACCACAGACAGATTTTCTTCCCCAATCTGAGCATACCAGGGACCTGCTTCCTCCACGTAGAGTGGAGATCCATGGCAGACAATTGAGGAGAAATAGCACCCACATCATCACCCAATTACGTGCTCGCACTGACATATTTGCTAAGAGCCCCATTCCATACTACATCAAATTTGCTTATTCATCATAATTATTGGGGTTTGGCTGCCTTTTCTGGTATGCATTCATTGCCATGGTGCTTTTTCCACAACTGTATACTTATATGTTATTATGCTATGTCATAGTATTATAATTTGTAATTTATTAAATGTCCACTATTATTTTTATCTTTTGTTGTATAACGCAATTTGGCTTTCAAGCCGCGATGTTATGCTAGAATGCTCAAGCCCAGATATTAACCCCCTGGGCACAAACATGCAATCTAAGCACTATTGATTGGTTACTTGGAAGTGAGATATATAATGAGCAAATCAGAGTAAGTAAGAATGATGGCATGGTTTAGGTCCGATATAGAAAGCACTATTTTGATTGGATAGGACCCTATCTCGTTGTTTTTTTAAAAGGCAATGAGTATAAAAGTTGGATCGATTATTTACCTAAAATATATTCATAATTTATAATTCTGCAAAAAATTCGATGGCCATTGAAAAAATGGCATCATATTTCCTCACCCTGCATATTTAGTAAAATTGATTAAAATTTTGAAGAAATGCATTCAAGTTTTTAGTATTCTTTCAATATTATTGATTATATATCAAACATGCAACTGAAAAAATAAATTTTTTAGATACTTTGTATGAAAAGCAACCAAAAGTAATGGTCAGCGGCATATTTCGTTAAAATATGCACACTCGTATGCCCAGAGGAAGAGCCTGCCTTAGAAGGATACGCTATCTAATACCCACCTCATGGCAAAAGGAGACCTGGGTGTCCACGCACCTCTTATTAGCCTACATCCAAGGTGTGCTAGGGTATTGATAAAAAGGCATTGTACAAGCTGCGCAGATAGGCCCACACTTGCCAAATTAGATGTGCATGGAACAATCTTGTAATCGCCTGCTCCGCAGCCCAAGGAGGAGGATGCACACTTGCAAAACAGGCAGGAAAACACTAAAAATGGTCATGCAAATGGGCACAGATGATAAGTACAAATAGATCTATAAAAACCAGAAGACTAATTTTGAATTTGATTTTCGAGATTTGGATTTGATTCATAATTCCTGATTGGTCAATTCACATTACCATGGTAATCAAAAATCTGACTCAATGGGTTTGTGTGTATTGTTCCCATATATCTTCACCCAAGTATGGTGCGAGCGTAAGTTTTTGTTAGGCAGTTCGTTTGTTTTTATGTGTTTGCCAATCCATGCTTTTTAAGTTCCACGGGCAACCCTGAGTGAAATGACATAGGTTTCCAAAAACTAAAGATCATGGATAGCAATATAATATAACAGCACGACGAAAATCATTTTGAGAATGTTGTCAAAGTAGCTCGAAGTAATGGTTAAAAACCGCCCCCCCCCCACTTTTTTTAAAAAAAAAAAAAACAAACCACACAGGTTGTTGAATTTCCAATTTACTCCATTACGAAATTAGAAATTTCACATTTCGCCAAAGAAATAATGCTTAACTTAATTCTTTGAGACCGGGATATTATACTCTTTGATGGAAAGCAAAAATTGGTTTGCAACAATCAGAGTTCAATTTTTTTTAAGGGACACCTGATACATGAAATCTCCCATGCACCTTCTTCATTGTTGCACTGGATTTAAAGGTTGTTGTCCATGAGTACGAGATATCTACTATTAGGGCTTCGAAAGGATGTTGGTTTGATGTTTGAGCAAAAAATATGCCCCATTTTGTTGACCAATATTAACTTTACACGTTACTCTTTGGGGATTACCAAATCCTTTTTTAGCTCACTTAAAAACGGGATGAAATATCGGTGCGAAAATTTACATGTGGGGTTTAGGTGAAGGCCATTCTATCGAGATGAGAAATTATAGACTTTCAAATCGGTTCATACCTTTTACTCTTGAAAGTCAACGAAAGATGTAATATCTTTAACTGCGAGGTTTACACCTTTCCAAAGTAGCTGATTAGATCATTACATGAATAGATACATGATTTCACATACCTTGAGTAACCAAATAAAATCCATAAATCTGTATGCCCCTTCTAAGCTCTATTAGGCCAAGAATTTTAGTTTTCACGTGCAAGTATTCGGGAACAAGCATGAAAAATGTCAGGATGGGTGCAGAAAGTGTCTAGGAATAACATACTAACAGTCCCCTAAAATCCTCTTTGTGCTTTTTTGCAGAAATAAGGGGGCAAGTTTGTACAGGGGTAAAATTACAAAAATATTAGAATTGTCTTAAATGTGTTCCAACATTTTTGGTCAGCCCAAGGATCAAGAAAAAGGTTATAGTTTGCCCTTTACAAACCTGTAGTTTAAGTACTACAGACCTAAATCATCAAGGTATCCTGGGGGTAAATATGTCAAAAATGATCCAATTTCATTGCAACCAGATTCAAATTGCTCGTAGAGTCTATTAAAACAGAAATGTTCATTCAATCACCTACATGGATTCAATATTGACATATAAGAGCAGAAAGGTAGAAGCAGTGACCCCCAATAGAGCCTGTAGAACCCCTTCACACTTGGCCCTGTAAATTTACAAGTAAAGTAATGACCCCTCACTGTTTCAAAATATTCATTGGTTGGTATTCATGTACAACTAGATGAAGGGAATTGACACATCTTTCAGAAGGAATCCGACCATTCTGAAATTTACCCCAGGAGACCTTGAGGCCTTTTTTACCATATAGGTATTAAAAACTACCAAGCCATATAGATAGGGCCAAAACTATACCTTTTTTAATCCTTGGGACATGACCCAAAAAGTTGGAAACACATTTACGCCAATTGAAATATTTGTAATTTTTACCCCTGTATAAACTTTTCCCCCTTATTCTGGATGAAAATGCACAAAGAGGATTTTGGGGACTTTTATTATATTATTCCTAGGACACAATTTATGCACCAATTCTGACATTTTCAGCTTGTTCCCAGAATAGAAATTTCCACACCTTCCATTGTTTATTTTATTAATACTCTTGGCCTACGTACCATTATCTGAGTGGCTAAATACTCTATGCTGTAAGATATTTTTCCTTGCATCAAAACTACGTTCACATTCTAGCTAGACACTATGAGCTAGTAAAATCTCAATTCCTTTGGCAAAGTTCAGTAGCCTTCATTCAACAATGTATTTAGAATAATACCCCTGGTTTTTTGGGTATGATATATGATACCAGATCAAACAAGGTCAGTTCATGTCAATGTCTGTACAAGTACAACCCACTGAAACTGGTGTCCTTAGTGGATGAGCGTATTGCAACTCATAGTGAGATAGAACCATGGCAAAAGCACGAGGGAAAATACAGATTGAGCGCTATACACATCAAATCTACACACAAGGGTTGTAGATGCCCATTCAGAAAAGGGAACTGTGGCAGTAGACAGTTATAATTTCATCGATGCCTGTGCATAACCATTCAAATCAAGTAGTGGCAATACCCATATGTTTATTTACTTTTTTCTGGGTCTCCCGGTTTTATGCCACATACGTAGGCGAGCCCAATACGAGAGTTATCACCCAAGCGCTTTGTAATAGGCTCAATCCAGGTAATAGACGACCGGCAAATTAAACCAATCAAAGGAATATGTTAACATTTGCTTTGTGGAAATATTAAAGATCAACTTGTAACAGTCATCAATGCATACGACTTAACTTTCGGGGCACTACCGGGTGCTGATTGGGTAATTCATAGGCGTATCGGAGAATATTAGCCAATCAGAGACAAGGTAAGAAACGCTTTAGAAGGGGAATCAGAAATAAAGTGATTGTGATTGGTTACTCAGGGCTGATGTGATATCGAATGAGCCAATTAGAGAGCTTGTTTCTAAAGTGGTACACCTCAGGGGTTAACAGCACTACGGTATCTCTATGCCAAATTTTGAGAGTGACAATATCATCTATTACGTATTGATACTCAACTCCATAACACACATACCACTTAGCCATTCTCAAGTACTTAATTGATGAATTTATTCTCCATTTGCAGAATACAAACATCACACCTTAAAATAAAAGCTAGCACATATGTTGAACAGGTTCGGGGAAAACTGAGCATTATTACAAGGGTGTGCCAGTGGTCAATTTTTGTCATGCACTTAGTAAGATAGTGCTTCAGTGTTCATGCTCTTGAGCCCATTTTTGAAGAAATCTGAGCAATATTTACGATTTAACCTTTCGTGATTACCTTTGACGATTATTGTGGTTTATCTCCATAACTGTAAGTCGTAAGTAGTACAAACTACACCTTTTTTAAATCCTTGTAACAAGAAGAACACTTTGGTTACCTTTTTACAGCAGTCCAAGCATTTTTCAATTTTGACCCCCATATTATGAATTTTCCCCCTCCTGGATTCCGCCCACACTTTGTTCATTAACCTTCAGAGAAGACAAATCCACTGAGAAATGATGCTCTGCTCTCCACGGTCACAGAATTGCTCCAAATGACCCAACTAGGCTAGTTTGCAGCCAAATCAACTCTCCAAAACAGGATATTCTTCCCTTGCTTAACCTCTGATGTCCATCACCTTTCTTACAGTATCTCTGATTGGCTGATTACATGAAATAACATGATACAACCTCTGAGTAACCAATCAAAATTGACTTGCTATGGGATTGTAGTTGTACAAAATTCCTGATTTCAGTTTTGTTCTTTGACGATGTAATCTGGGCTACTCTTTCGTGCAATTTCTGCACAAATAATCAGTATAGACATGTATGAAGCTGAATGGGGTTTATACTCGGGCGTCCCCAGACCATTTTTAATGTGGGGGTGTTGAGTCTTTGTTGCCTACAAAATCATGGGCCGGATTCAAGAATTTTTCCAATTTTCGGCACGCTGCGCTCGCCAGGTAGAACCACAAATTTTTTACTCGGTTCGAAATTCTGAATAGCGGGGTGGGGGGGGGGGGGGTCAACTGCAACCGATTCATAGATGACTTTACAGCTATTTCGAAACAAAATACAACAACAGATGTGGAGGAGTTGCACCACGATAAGTCGCGATCCATCCAATTTCAGTTCGCGACATGATACCCTTTTCGCCGACAAGTCAACATTTTGCCGACAGAATTTTGTAAATGGGGGGTGTCACACCCCCCCTCTGGGGACGGCCCTGTTTATACTAGGGCATCTCAGAATAATTAATACCCATCAATATCCAAAATTTATTATTTTCACCATAAAAGTCAACAACATTACAATAGTTGGTTAATATCCAACTTCACCATACTGAAATTTTCTACACAAATTTTAAATCATGAAAATCAGACCAACCAAAGTAAAAATACACTCGGCTTTATTAGATATGCTGACTTCATCCGTCGGGTAATGTGAAAACAAGAATTATTTGGTGCGTAATTAAGATGCCCCCACAACTTTGGTTTAAAGGCGCTTGTTCCGATTTATGTCTAATGTGTTCTCTACTTGATATTAAAACCTGGCACTTGCACATACACTCCATCAAGTACCATGGGAAACAAAGTAGCAATAATGCATGTTGCAAAACCCTTTTCAATACTGTGCTAATATTGATGGTTAACCATTAAACGGTGTTTCTTGTTTGTTTATATTTTAGGAATGAAATGGATTGGAGGGCTCAAATTTCAGGACGACAATGAGAAAAATACGACTCATCTGATATCAAAATCGATATTACTTCCTGGTAAATAAAGAGGGTCCCACTGGTAAAAAAATTAATATTTTGGGTAAACGTTTCATAGAAGTCCCAAGTGTGGAAATGAGGTATTACAATTGATCATGGATGTAAGAGGGCCTGGAGAGAAAAGCCTGAACGGCCTGAAAAAGTACGTGAATCTAGACTAAACGCCTCCAAAACGGGCTGAAAATAAATTGCGAAAAATTTGAGTAACTGAAGGCCTGAATTCGGGCTATAGCCTGAAAACTTACATCCTTGATGGATTCTGTCATCCACTGTGAGAAGTTGTGCAGTAGCACTGGACAGAATCAATGGCAATACCTCATTTGCATACTTGGGACTTCTATATGAAACGTCTACCACTAATTCTGGGACACCCTGTAGGATTTATTCTGCAGAGGCTTAATTTCTTTTATCCCAAGTCTTACACCAAGAATATATTTTAATCTGTGTTCACCCACAGAAAATTTAAAACTTCTTAATTTCTTCCAAGAGCAACTGAATCTGCACAAAGATTAGGTACAATACTAAGGTCAAAAGTTCAGATATGATAATCTCATCATTTCTAAGGTTAAAGGTCCAACGAGAGATTTCAAGGCATCCATATTTTCTGTCCATATGTAAGTGGTTTTCATATAGATTACACATTCAGTATATTTCCTACCATTTATTTTGGTTACAGAAATAGCTTAAAAGGCAAACAAAAAGGTTTTATAATATATGCTTATATTTCAATACAAAACCTAGGCCGAATTTTCTAATTTGCTCCAATAGGAAATCGAAATATCACTATTTTTGTACCAAAGAAATGATTTTCCACTTAATCCTTTGAGACTAGGATATTGTAAGCTTTGCATCAGTATAAAAATCAGAATTTCATTTTTTAGGAACACCTATGAGCGAAATCTCTAGTTGCATTTTTAAGACACGGAATGAGGCTATGTTTATGAAATGCCCCTTTAAAACTTATTGTTTTATGAAATACTCACATTGTAGTTTTTTTTTTCAATTTGTCTTCTTGTGTACTAGATCTGTATATCTATACACAAATGATTTGACAGTGCTCAATTTAGAGGTTTTTAAACATGTGCAGAATGGCATATAACATTAGCTCTGTGCCTGTAAATTTTGCCTACACAGTGCGTGTGCAAATTGCTGTAAAATCCTTTTCGCTAGTAATTTTTCGCTCGTCTGCAATTTTTCTTTACCATTTTTGCTTGCTTTTGAAATCACTTTTGCAATCGGCTTTTTTTTTTCAAAAAACGTTTATTTTTTTAATTTCCCGCTAGCTCAGAATGCACGGAAGTTTGAAATAAATTAAGGTGAGGTCAGAGCTAGGGGCTAGAGGTGGGGGGAAAGTACGGGGAGTGCCGGTATGGGGAGCAAGAAGGCGGATCTATGAAAGGGGGATGGGGAGTGGTGTATGAGGGGGGAGTGGGAAGCGTCGTAAATGTCCACTTTTAACAACATGGTCAATCTCCACGTGCAGGTAACTTATCTAAATTGAGCACTGTAGTTCAACTTATGAAAGGAAACCAAAAACAAGCAATCATGAAAACTTGCTTGAAATTATCAGTGCAAAATTTAATCACACCAAAATTACTGTCTTTCATTCACACATCTCCGTGAACATTGGGAGGGGTCTAGTTGGTATTACACATACACTAATTGGAATCCGGGTTGTTGACGTAAACATAATTTGCATATTAAGTTCATTATATATATTATACAACACTAAATTGTATATATTTCAAAATTCGCTTTTGATTAAAAAAGTGAGAGTATTGATTACTCTCCTATGATATACATCACATGGACAATTATTAATCTCTTTCAAGTAAGGAGTACTTATATTCAGAAAATTTCACACAAAAAATTGTCTTGGGCAATGTCTAATACTTTTAGGCTGGTATTGTAAGAGGCGCACTTAAAACCTCTGTGTTTTAAACCAGGGTTAGTCCTACGTGAGTGGACTTTCAACATACTCTGAAGGTAAATGGGGTGAGAAATGCTCGTAGGATTTGGCGGAATGGCACTCCATGAAGAATTTTCTCAACCATTACAGCAAACCTAGAGTATGTTGAAAGCAAAAAAAAAAGGTCCACTCATGTTGGACTAACCTGGTTTAAAAGCAGGTCTAAAGTTAAGATTCCCCTTTGCAAATACCAGCCTAATACTTTTATTATTTTCTAAATGCAGACAATACAGCACCTCTACTATGCAAAAAATAATTTGTCTCAAATTTCACATCTTTAAGGTATCAATATGTTTTTAATTCATAGGACAGTAAATATTTTGATTGATTTTGTGAACATTTCAACTGAAATAAAATTCTTGAAAGTTATTCAAAAAAAAAAATACAAACAAAATAATTGCGAGCAAACCTTTCATGTGATTCTTTGCGACAAACTTCCTCATATTTTGATTAAAACCCTCATGAGTACTACATGCCTACTGGGATGGAACTTAATAAAGAGATTCCTGATTGGTGAAATGGAACTTATGTAATATTTCGATCCACCAGCAATATGGTGGAAATGGAGGTAGGGCTGAAGAGGGCTAGAGCTTAAATACTTGAAAGCTGATTCCCAATTGGTTACTGAAATGAATATATGATTTAATTAACCAATCAGCAACATGGTAAGAATGGAGGTAGGGCTGAAGAGGGCTAGAGCTTAAATACTTGAAAGCTGATTCCCAATTGGTTACTGAAATGAATATATGATTTAATTAACCAATCAGCAACATGGTAAGAATGGAGGTAGGGCTGAAGAGGGCTAGAGCTTAAATACTTGAAAGCTGATTCCCAATTGGTTACTGAAATGAATATATGAAGTAATAACCAATCAGCAACATGGTAAGAATGGAGGTAGGGCTGAAGAGGGCTAGAGCTTAAATACTTGAAAGCTGATTCCCAATTGGTTACTGAAATGAATATATGATTTAATTAACCAATCAGCAACATGGTAAGAATGGAGGTAGGGCTGAAGAGGGCTAGAGCTTAAATACTTGAAAGCTGATTCCCAATTGGTTACTGAAATGAATATATGAAGTAATAACCAATCAGCAACATGGTAAGAATGGAGGTAGGGCTGAAGAGGGCTAGAGCTTAAATACTTGAAAGCTGATTCCCAATTGGTTACTGAAATGGAATATATGATTTTAAACCAATCAGCAACATGGTAAGAATGGAGGTAGGCTGAGGAGGGCAGAGCTTAATACGTGAAAAGATGATTCCAATGTTACTGAAATGAATATATGAAGTAATAACCAATCAGCAACTGGTAAGAATGAGGTAGGGCTGAAGAGGGGATAGAGCTTAAAATTGTTTTTTTTTACTTGAAGCTGATTCCCAATGGTTACTGAAATGAATATATGGAAGTAATAACCAATCAGCAACATGGTAGAATGGTGCGGAGGTTAGGCTTGAAGAGCGGCTAGAGCTTCAAATACTTGAAAGCTGATTCCAAATTGGTTACTGAAAGATCTATGGAAGTAATTAACCAATCAGCAACCATGGTAAGAATGGAAGGAGGGCTGAAGAGGCTAGAGCTTAATATGAAAGCTGATTCCCAATTGGTACTGAAATGAATATATGAAAAGTAATTAACCAATCAGCAACCATGGAGAATGAGGTAGGGCTGCAAGAGGGCTAGAGCTTAAATACTTGAACGCCTGATTACCATTGGTTACTGAATGAATAATGATTTAATAACCAATCAGCAAAAAACATGGTAAGATTTGTTTATATAATTCATATGACCTTTTGTTTTTTTAAAATAACTTGGAAAAGCTGATTCCCAATTGGTTAATGAAATGAATTATGAAGTAAAAAACCAATCGAAGCAGATGGTTTTGAAAGGCATGTATTCCTCAGGGGCCTAAGCATGGATTAGTTCATGCAAAAGCTACATTTGTTTATTTATTAACACCAAAAGTTACTTTTGTTAATTTTTTTTCAAGTTAACTTTGGAAAATATCGGACCTAGCCAAAACAAAAAATCTTCCCAAATAAAATAAGGGTAGGGACTGCAGTTGAAAGTTAATTTATATAGGATTAAACATATCTCCACGCTTTTACATTAATAGTTTTACCACAAACATACTAATATGTGTGTATTATAATACATTTTGTTGCTCTGCTCTACACTTATAAAGAGGACTAATGAATGTAAGGATGCAAGATACCCCACAGAAATATCACCAGCAAGGAACAATTTAATCCCTCTTTCATTATTGTCATAATCAGTTTGTCAGTTTAATTAGTACCACCCATCAGCTTCAGGTCAAAATACACTAGAGGTCAGGGATTCCATTCATATGAGATCGAAAGGATTCAACTCAAGTATTTTATACCCAAATGCATCTTAGTTGAGGTCAGTGTCAATAGTACAATCAACACCAGGGGCTCAATTTATTGCAATGTACCACAATTTATCAATTTATTTATATAATGTAAATGAAAATCTAATCAAAGTTTCATGTCCAGAGGTCAAAAACTTGATTGATACCACATGGTCAAGATTCTTCATATAAAATGCTTTACGGGGAGCTAGCAGTGAAAGATTCATGGGTCGAGCATCAAATTTTAGCAAAAAAAAGTTTTTAAACTTTCTTAGTGATGAGTTAATTCAATAAAGACTTGTGCGAGTCAGTGGTCAGAATGAAACCAGTTTTATACACAAGCCTTTGATAAAATAGAAATTGATTAATGAGCCAGCATATGAAAAAAATGACTGATTCAAAAAACCCAGTGTCAAAATTTCAATTCTATATATTCTCATCAAAACATCTATAGTACGTTTTCTTAACCAAACTCTAGTCATTGTGCATAAGCCATTCCATAGCCAGAGAGGAGTTAGAGGAAGTGCGTTGCCAATGTGAAAATCAATGCCGTTGCTTCAGACCAAGATTGATGATTTTGTTCGTACGTTTTTATTCACAAGACACTCCCACCTAGATTTTTTGGATTAACTGATATATACAATCCCTTATTGGATCTAGGCATTAATCGGCAGTGGGATTGACTCTCGTCCACCTGTGAATATCAACATTCTTAAATGAGTACTTAAAAGGTACAAAATAGCTGCTCTATTTATAATTCAAGCATCACTTGTTATAAGCTTAATGAAAATAAGAAAACTGCCACGGAGCAGCCCATCAACATTTTAACTCATTTCAATAAGATGAGATTTGATCACTCTGAACCAGGCATCAAACAAAATGGGATCTTTAGACGAGTAACAATTAACGCCAGATAATAGTACATCACTACTTTATACAATCACCCCTGCTTATCTCACCATAGAAGTTCGGTTAGGGAAAAACAAACTATAGTTCCAGCAAATACTTGTATATACTGTACTTCTGTATGAAAAACCATTATTAAATTACGAATATCATTCATTTTGCACATTCCTTCAAATTCCTTCTTTCACAGGGTCCACAGATAACACTCAAACATATTACATGTAACTTAGGCTCATCAGATGACCATACAAACTGCATAATGTTACTAGCACATTCTGTCAAGCTACATTCTTTCAATTGCATTACCATACTCTGCATTCCTTCACAATTTATTTGCTCACAGAGTTTTCCTTTAACATGTTTGAATATTAAAACTGCTGTAACTCGATCAGGTGAAGAAGTCACGCCTTTATGACACACAGAATATGATTTAAAAGCGAGCTACCTATAGGAAACCAAGCAACAGGCCATGGCATTACACTGATTACAAAATATTAGATCCATCAGCAGTTTTACATTATGGTTCCTGTAATTACTGATGACACTTGTTCTTAATTATTCAGGAATAAGAATCCATTTTGACAAAAAACATGAAAACAGCATGACTGCTTAAAAATGACTAAAATGGCCCTAAACTGGGCTGAAAATTTTAAAAATTGTCTAAGCTGAAAAAACAAAAACCAGAAGATTGTCATGCCTGAAATTTGCTTGAACTGTCAAGTGTCAACTTACAATTCCCTGAAAATAATGAAAAGTATGAAAATATTTCATCTTTAAAGGAACAAATAAATGATCTATAATACTCCACAAAAGGCAGCTACATGTATATTATACTTTTGTTATTGTCTGTTAAGGTTTCTTATTCAAATATTGAAGTATATGGTTTGCCCTATACACAGCTGTCTGACCCCATGAAAATTGTCTTATTTTAGAACAATTTGAAGCAGTGGTGACACAATTTTGACAACCGTGTAAGTAGGAACAGGAAAAGCTGTTGCCCTGTAAAAATCAGAAAAACTCCAATGCGAGAATCTTGCCATATAGGCCTGCAAAGATTATGATTTGTATGTTTTAGCACCCTCTTTATGCCATACAGGTTGGTGCAAAACTATATTTTTAATAATCATACTTGCCCAAAATAACATTTTGTCAAATTTGAAGCTAATGGAATAACTAATCCATATCAGTAGTCAAATCTTTGGCAGTATTGATATTTTTGATTTTGGTTTTGTCATAATAAATGAGTCTTTAAATCAGCTGTGTATAATGTTGTTGCAAAAGAGTACACAATGTCAAGAAACACAGTGACATTGTCTGTTTGTATATCCAATGGAGGCTGGTAGGAAATCTGGCAATAAGATTAAATGATACTACACACAAACAGTTATATTTTTTTAAACTGCAAATCCAAACCATGATCAGAATTCCACTCTCTTTTGATTCTCAAGGAATCACGCTGCACCGTGCCTTTTTAGTGATATACCTGCATTTCAATTCTGAATTGATGTGGATGGTATTTGCCAAATAAACTAGAATTTGGGAACTCTTTTACATAAGTGTTTCCAAGAATAAACCAAATATGAACATGAGTGATGAAGTTTCAAGAGCACGAATATTTGATACTTACACATTTCCAATGTTCTAAGAAAGGATTATATGAGGGTTCATAGAGGATTTATTTAACAGTAATTTTCTTCTATATTTTCTAAGTCCAGAGTGATCCCTGTGATATGCTTATTACAATTCAGTACATTTAAAGATGAGGTGCACATATATATTATACTTTGATTACCACCAAATAGGCGGAAATTATTCGGGTTTTTATCGTTCCGAGTGTAAAAGTAAACCAAATGTACTCTAGCGTTTGCACAGAATCGCGCGCGCGACGCAAAATATACTCAACACGTCTCTTGCATTGCCTTGCGCCTACATTATTCCATATCAGTTCGCACTGTTATGAGGCCTGCCTATTACTTGGTGGTAATCAAAGTACAGCACCCATGACACTAAGCAAACTACATGGTAAAACAAACCATCAGTAGCAAAGGCACAGTATTTTCACCACTGAGTCTGGCTAAGACATCTCTATGTACCTGCTCTATACAGTCTTCAAAATCTGGGTAAGTGCACTCACAGCCACTTGCATTTAAGAGCACTTGCCTCCCTACAGTTATTTCAATTAAGGGCGATCCTGTCGATTGGGTCCCTCGACAAATATAGGGTTAATTACTTGAGAATCAAGTTTAATCTTTAGCATCTAGGTTGAATAGCTCCCCTAAATGCTTTTTGGATCCAAATCATCTATCTATGGAGCCTAATTTATTCAAAAAAAGTAATTTTACCTGCTTTTTGGTCCACTTTCAAGGGAAATCGGCATTGAAGCCAGCAGCCGCTATCGAGAGTGGCTCTTACCGAGCCTCGACACTCCCTCCCTTTGATGCATTCTGGGGCAAATTATGTAAGGCTAAAATTAAATGCGTATGTAGCGCAGATGCAGCGCGTATCCCGTTTATTGTACTGCGATCATTGATACGCTAGTCCACGCCGACTTTACGCGGTTCCATTTACACTCAAAACAAATTTAGTTCCTTAATCGACCCTACTCCCTCGTAAAGATTTTGGACTTTTGACCAATCAGAATAGCCTGTTTGTACCATGTGATCGAATGTTTTTACCGATAGAAAATGGCGGATTGCTCTGAAAACTTTGTTGTGTTTACCCCATAATTTCCCTCATAAATCGAAGCCCTGCCCTCCTTCCAACAATTTAACCTTGTTGGCTAATAACAGATTTATAGCTACGTCGATACAGATTAGTACGATAAAAATGGACGCATTTTTAGTGGTTTTTCGAGCCAAAAACCTTGACGAAAAGCGATGTTTTGAGCACTTTTCAAAAATTGTCTTCACCTTGTTATTTTACCCCATAATTTCCCTCATAAATCAAAGCCCTGCCCTCCTTCCAACAATTTAACCTTGTTGGAAAAGCTTAACGGGAGCTATTTAAAATTGTCGGCTAGCTTAAATCTGATGGAAAAGTAATTTTTTCTTCCCTATATATGATCGTGGACCCCAAAGACAGGATCGCCCAATTAAGGGCTTATGGTCTGTTCAAGCATCAAACCTTAGCTTCCCTCCAGTTTCTCCAAAATAGTAAATTGACACGAGTGACATACTGTGTACTTTGAAATGTTTATAACTTGATAAATAGATGTCAAATTTAAGCATTTTTACAACAGCTGCTGTGGAAAATTTGAAATTAATCCTTGTAGACTCATTTCCCTCATAAGGCCAAAAAAAAAATTGTTGTGTTGCCCTCCCCAGCTTAAAATCGGGAAGGTCGGTCGGTCGTTTTTTTTTTCTTTTTTTAAATTTTTAAACTCATAATCTCCAGAAAGTGATTGCTATTCATGTAAAATCCAGCTAAATACGTAAGAGGAGCATTCAAATATCTATTAGAAAAATGTTTCTTGTAACTGAACTTTAATTTTTGAAAAAAGTCTCTTCAATGTTGGTGTTTAGTTTGACAATTTAAACATGCCGAAATCCCAGGTCCCGCAGTACACTTATTGCCTCAGATGCGCAGGCCGACTGCCATGGTCCATTCCCATTTGGACCGATGGCGATTTGTATGGTGCATAGTTGCAAGCTGCCATCCTTGTTATGCCTCGCATACAAACCGCAAAAGTCTCCACTTAAATCGGAAGTTGTAACACAGCTGAAAACCACCTCACAACCTTTCAAAGCTGTAACACTCAACGCGTAACTACCGTAGGATTCCATCGTGATCGTGTTCATGAAATCAGCAATGTCATACGCGCTGCAAGCATGTGCTGACAGTGTAACGACAGCACGTGTGAAGTGTAATTGATGCAATATTTGATATTTTCGCTGCTTCAGAGAAGGAGAAATTTATTTTGTTTTTTCATAATAAACTGTTTCAACTGGTGTTTTTTTCAAAATAGTTCATTTGCACCGTGCAATGGTACCATTGCACGTCAAACTTTTGTTTTAAATTTAATATTGCAGTGTTTGTCGAATTGTACTCTGTATCATTGAGTATACGGTGCGTCGGTGCGGTAAATACGGCCAGCCATACTAAGGCCAATTTTATTTTCCTTCGTGTTTCTCGCACATTTTGATATTGCCACACAATTTCATTCCTAATTCCCCTTGTCATTTCCAAGAATAGTGAGTGTTTTGCCCGTGCAAGGAGTTAAATCTGAGCTACTCTTTGTGATTTTCCATTTGCTTGGTTTTTTTTTACACATTTATCAACCGGAAAACAGGTAAAATAGACAAAATCAAGACAAAAAAAAAAAAATACCCACCCGAGATTTTGGGATTTGGGTCGGGGGTGGGGCTTGAGAACGTCTCTCTAGGCAACACAACAATTTTTTTTTTGGCCTAATTATGGATACAAGATTTGACTTTAAAAATAGTTGACTACAGGAAAAATAACGGTGATCAGGTCAGATCAAACTCTAAAATTCTTGACATATTGAACACAAAAAACATTTTTTTTTTCACAAAAAGGTGCCCACTTTTGCAAAAAGCACCCAATTCAAGTCATGTGAGGCCAACACAAATTTGTATAACCATATCCAAATACTTTCTGAAAGTTTCATTGAATAGGCCTACTCACTGCAATTTACTATTTTGAGATTGTGTATCCCTCGAAAGGTCCTAATATGGTAAAAGGGTGTACCTTAATACTAACAATATAAACCCTTCTGCCATATGCCTATCAAATGGGGTATCACATGGGTATTGCAAGGCATGGGTTCTGCATGAATGGCACAAGGACTCCAAAATGCTAAAATGGCAAGAGGGAGTATTTTGTATTTAGTCTACCTGCAGTATACTTCCTTTTGCATGACCCTCTCATATGGAATCACATGATACTGGCAAATATTTCATACATCCTTTTTCACGCTTTTTGCCATTATTTTTTATCACTTCTTTTACTGGATTCTCGCATACAAAAAGGATGTAATTTGTGAAATGTGCTGGCTAGATCACAAATTTTAAATTCCATGACTTTCTTCAACTATTCCATGACCAAACAGTAAAATCTGAGATTGATCATGAGTAAAAATGAGTTTTTGTCAACTTTTAAAATTCCATAACTTTTTCAGACACTGTGCATTGCTATTGACATAATTTGAAACGTCCTATTAATATATCTATGGCAAAAAGATTCCCGTTTGTTTGGAACTTGCATCATCTGTGTGAATTTCACCAAAATATGGCATACAAAAATATATTGCTGGTACACTAGTAAGATACACTCTCTTACCACATTTATGTTACCCACAAGTCTCCAAGTTGCTTCCTACAGCAAAATGCAAACAAGATACTTTTTTTTTGCAAACAAACCAGACCCGAACATTTTCTGCTATCATCTTCACTACTGCCGCATGCTTCCACTGCTTACCCTGTTCCATACATGACTTACAAAAAATAGTGTCTTGCAATGACACACTTGAATGGCATTTTTGTTATTTCAACCAGCTTAACTTTCATATTTCAGCATTCCATCCTCTTTCAAAGGTAATAAGACCAGAATCTTGTCTTTGGTACCTTCTTAAAGGTTTATTTTATATACATATAATATTTTGGTGGGTCTTCTGTCATGGATAACTTTGAAGTTCGTTTCATTTTGCAAGTTTACTTCACATAAGTTGGTTACATGTACTTTTTTCTCCATGATAATTCTTTATGATGGTTAGTAGAATTATGATTATATAACAATAAAAGTTATGCTGCAATGATTCCATCTCATATACATGTATTATGGTGATGGTTAGTTTCTTTCCTTCCTTTTGATATCTCGACTCCCAAAAGCAACATTCACCATTTCGTCCTTTTCAACATTGCTTCATCCATTTGGGCGTTTTGCTACCTTTTTATATCAGAGCTGCACTCTTCTTTAGTTTTTTTCCCCCGTCCACTGTAATGCTGTTGGGCTTCTCTGGCAACATGTTTGACTGGCAACATCTTACGAAGAGTAGAGCAGCACTGAGCAAGATAATATGAAAGCTCTGGGGAGGGGAAAACAAAGGAAATTGAGATATTTAACAAACAGATGTAACAGAGGAGTTGTCCTATTTCCTGAAAATCCAAAATTTGAACCGAGGGCAAGGTCAAATTTTAGCGTATCATCCGGTACACTAAAACATATTTCATAAAAACATATTTTTTATGCAATTTTAAGGTACAAGACTCCTTCTCCAAAATAAATTGGTACTTAAAACTTGGTTTTTGATGCAGTTCTACCTCTATCATTAACAATTTGATCTCAGAAATTCAAAAAAAAAAAGTAAAAAAAATATATGGCCAAAAATGGAATTCCAGAAATTTCTGGAAAAGTTACATCTCTGAACAAAGGCAACTACACAACTCGCGTAAACACCACCAATTTTAAAAACCCTGAAAGCATATATCACTATTTCTTCCATGCATTGATGTCAGACATGTATCTTCTGGCAACTTTAGTTGAATGACTATAGATGGTTTGATGCTGTGATCACAATTTAAATTTTAAGTTTCTTGATTTGGACAAACTTTCTTGTTTTCAAGTGGTCAGTATAGGTATAAAAATAGGAACTGATTTCCAAAGAGAGGGACCTGAAATTAAGACCAAAAGCAAGACACTTGTCCATCCACAGCTATTTGTTTTGCCATTCAAAACAAAATTAATATTGATAAAAAAGAATTTCCTATTAGATGATACTAATGTGTTACTATGACCTATTAAAGGGGTAAGCAGCGATTTGCTAATCCGAAACAAAAAAAAAAGTTTATTTTTTTTAAGTTTCGGATAAAAAAATTCATATTTTTGTACTTTTGTTACTGGCACGAATATGCAAACATAACCAGCAAGTGGTTGGCTTGAAATCCGTGTATTAAAGACAGGGCAGTACTTTTTATCTGATTCTTTAATTTCTATATGTGCGTATCAAAATTCCAACTTGAGATCAAAAAAGCCTTTCTTGGTAAATATCCCAGATTTTAAGTGTGATATTGTGCACCATGATCAATACAGTTTGACCTCAAACACAAACATTATTGATCTTTGTTTATTCTGTGCTAGTGTAAACCGCAATCAGCCGTTTAGTGTAGATTTTGAGACGTCATCGCTGTATGTCTATTTGCGGGAGACCGTTTGACAAATTTCCTCAAATACTTCATTTTTTTAACTATTTGGCGGTTTGTTTCTACATTATAGCAGTTATATGAAATTGTACAAACTTATTATCCCTGATTTATATAAGTTAAAGGTCCATGGACACGGCTGAGTAGACATTTCTTAATTTCTTACATTTTCGTACCTCAACAGTATCCTGATCATATCGCAACACAGATTTTTAAAAGTGAACATCGGGAAAGTGTTAAATTTCAAGGATAAATATACCCAAACTGACAGTGCCTTCTCCTGTTTTCGCGAACGCGTATCAAGATGCTGGAGTTGGATTTGACCCCGTTAATGACGTCAGAGTAACAAGTTGTAAACAAAGCTCACACATGGACTAACCGCACCGCACACTCCAGATATCTCTCCTTGTCGGTTTCTTTGTCTGAGAACTTGAATAAAGCTATTCTGTTCTGATTCTCCTTGTCGGTACGGTCGTCGCTGGTGCAGCCGTCGACAATACAGCACATTATCGTAATTTTTAACTTAGGCACCAAATCAAGAAAAATATGCCATATGATACAACACGTACGACTGTCAACTGTGTACGTATGCAAGAAAACTGGGCCATGCGCACGTCCGTTCCACGATGACGATCATGACGCGTTACGCGTATCTGTTACTCGGGCGTCACTTCCGGGTCATCATTGCTAGCGCGATAATCACTTTTGTTTTGGAATTTCCTTTGAAAGCTAGCCCAAAACACATAATATTATGCCCAATTTTTATCAAATATACGGTTTCTCAATTACTGCTTCATGCAGATATTACATTGATACCAATACATACTATGAATGAAACCATTTTTGGTGGTATTATAAGTATGTTTAAAGCATGTCCATGGACCTTTAAAACAAATGCATTTCCACATTTTTCGATTTTCTCACATTATCGCTGCTAATCCCTTTAAGTCATGTGATGTTGCACCAGGAATAAATTGCTACAAGTGTCTAATTTGGGGTCTTGAACTCCCATTCTTGTGTTTTCAAGTGGATGGTATTATTTGGTGTGTTGATTTCAAGGACTTCACAAGATAATTCCTCATTGGAAGGTGTATATAAAAAAGACACTTTGGAGTCAACAGTGATCACTGCATGAGAGAAAATGAAAAATATTATAGCCTGAAGGTGTATAACTTTGGTGTCTGTAGGTTGAGGGCATTCCCTTTCTGGTCATATATTCAAAGTCACATCAAAGATAAAACTTTGACATGACCACAAGTCTGGATATGATGATTGTAAATCAAAATCTACAGTAACTATTTCATTTATAGAGTTCAGAGGTCATACCTGATGTATTTGTTTTGTTACTTGCTGATGAAACAAAACTAAAAGTTGCATGGATTTTCAAACCAAAACTTAATAGTTAACACCCGATTACTAAGAAAATCAATGGTCAAAAATACATTTTAAGTAAAATTTTTAATGAAGTTTATGTCTCATAACTTACAGAAAGGAATTGCATCACTTACCAAATTAATGTACATGTTTGCCTACATAAGGAAGGGGTTGTTGGTCTGTTGCGGAGGCTGTGATTGTGGAACTAAAGGTGTCATGGACATTGGCATCAAAGGCTGGGGTAACGATGTTCCTCCAACTCCTCCCATCCCCACCCCTGTCGACATACCGCCTCCAACATTCATATTTCCTGCTGGCTGGGACCTGATCTGATTTATTGTAGGAGCCGGGGCTCTCTGTTGATGGAATGGATTTGCGGCTGCAGGTGTGGTAGATGCTGCTGTTGTTCCCAGGAACGGGTTAGCTGATTGCGGGTTTGGTTGCGGTGCTGGCGAGATGAGAGAATCCAAGTTAACCAGCGACGAATTTTCACCCAAAAAGTCCTTGGGCGATTTTTTCTTCTGTTGTTGCTGTTGCTCTAGGGTGAGAGCACCAGACATTCCAGACATGTTGAAAGCATCACCACCCATCGGTTGGAGTTGTGAACCACCCATTTGGGCACCAGATGGACTTGCCGCTCCACTGGCGCGTAGCTCGTCAAATTCTGCATCGGGATCAGCAGGTTTTGTAGATCCCCAAGGGTCACTTGCCGGTGCCGGTTGGGTTGACTGTGGCGTTGAATTCCATGGATCAGGATGAGCAGGTTGTGCTGCAGGAACATTAGTGGGTGAGCCACCCCATGGATCTGGAGCCGGCGGAGGGACACCCGAAGGTGGTGCCCATGGATCACTGGCTGGTAATGGGGGTGGTACTGCAGGGTTTGGCTGACCTGCCCATGGATCATGGGGGATGGCAGGCATATTTGCTGCTGGATCCGGTCCAGAGGTGGAACTCCACGGATCGTTTACTGGTACTGATGCAGAGCCTGGTATACCCCATGGATCAGTCTTGGCGGGTGACATCTGAGGTTCGGCTAAATTAAGTAGTGTGGACCCACCAGATGGAACCTGTGGTTAAACATGACAAATGATTATCGCTACATAGATGATTTTCTACTTTTGTTTAATTAATGGTTGCAGCAATTGTTTGGAGTGCACAATAACCCATTAGAGAAATTCACATTTTGACATCTACATTATTAAACAAATAGGGACAGTGTCCCAAAAACAAGTAAACATATTAAATGTGCACAAAAATAGGGACAGTGCTCACAATAGGGACAGTGGTCCCAAAATATGTATATTAAATGTGCATTTTAAATTTAACACCTGTTATTTTTTATGATTCAATAATGGAGATCCTAAAATTCTAGTGTATTTTAGTGTTATGAGCAAATGTTTTTATAATTTTTAATGTTTTTATAATCTGCAGGTCACTGTCTTACTATTTATCTATTTACCTGGGTATTTTTAGGGAGGTCCTGAAAGTAACCCCTGGGTTCCATGTGAGAATACTGTGCCCCAATGGTCTCCCAGGTGTATAATCAAGAACAAATAAATACTAGTAAAGATGCAACTGCAGGGCCCTGAATACAAATGCAAATTTTTAAAAGTCCAACCTTTTTTTCCTCCATGCTTTCACTAAGGGCCATTTGCAGTCTGACATCATCACTTCTTTCTTGCTTCTTTTTCTCATCTGCCTCCTCTCGGCTCATTGCTAGAGCAAGCTGCAGCTGTAGCTCTTCCTCTCCAGATGTCTGTGGCCGGGCTTGCTCTATCTCGGATGACAAATCTCTTTTGAGTGGCGGGGTACCACTTGATGCTGTATAAAGTAAAGCAAGAATGACATGGTTACAAATTATAGTGATGGCCTCTCTGATCTACCAAATCCTGGTAATGTACCATTTCAGATTTCATTTTTAATCTTGAAAATAACAATTAAAGGCATTGCAAAACTGTTTCTTCTTTGTGTGAGGTGCTCAAGGAACAATACACTGTCAGCAGTATACGTGCACACCTGTGCTTTAAACCCACTTGAGCTCTACCTGCTTTCATAGAGCATTTCTGATTGGCTAACATCATTCATAAATGTTTTTCAATAACCAATTGAAAATGCAGCTTTCAAATATTTCAGCTCTAGCCTCCTTCAGCCCTACCACTATTCTTACCATATTGCAGATTAGATTTTTTTAGCTAAAATGTCACCTCAATATCTTTTCTTGAATATAGCAGTTACTATTGGATATAGACTCCAAAAAAAATGGATAAATGTAATAATATTGAAAAACCAACCCAGTATAACAGAGGAGAAAAAAAACACTTCAGGTTCCTTTTCTTCTAGAAGTGGAGGGCCATGTAAAAACATAATAGATAAATGTGTGTTATCACATTCCCTATTTGGCTTGAGTTATTTTTTTAAGACGGATTCATGTAGTCTTAAAGGTGCTTGTTCCGATTTATGTCCATTGTGTTCTCTACTTGACATGAGGGCCTGGCACTTGCACATACACTCCATCAAGTACCGTGGGAAACATATTTGTGGTTTTGATGGTAGAAGCAATAATGCATATTGCAAAGTCCTATTCAATTGTGCTAATATTGATGGTTAACCATTAAACAATGTTTTTTTTTTTGTTTAAATATCTTGGGAATGAAATGGATTTCAAGGCTCAAATTTCAGGACGACAATGAGAAAAAATACAGCCTTTCATCTGATATCAAAATCAATACCTTTTCCGGGTAAATCAGGGGGTCCCAAAGACGAACGGAACACACACCTTTAATTTCAAGATGCAATGAGAGATTTGAAATAACAGGTGCCCAAAAAAATGTGAAAATTCTGATTTTTGCATCTGAAAGGATTAAGCTAAGAACTGTTTCTTGGTACCAAAAATTGTAAAATTTCTCATTTCCTATAGGAACAAATACTAAATAAAGCACAGAAATACAAGCACATCACCTTTTGTTTTCATTTTAAAGTTATTTCTGTAGCCAAATAAAAGGTAGGAAATATATTGAGTGTCTAATATACATGAAATCACCTCATACGTGTACCACAGAAAATATAGCCTACTTGAAATCTCTTGTTGCACCTTTAATATTCAAGAGTTTGCTGCTACAGTTTCCACATTCTTTAAAAGTACTCATTAATTAGCAATTATGGTTGTGGGTTAGGGACCTTCTAAGATGGGCCTTTTCCTACTTGAGTATCTTGAAGTTGCATGTGGTAATCTCTTACACTTCTATTACACCTTCCATTTGAATTTACATTTAATACAAAAGAGACGATGACTAACTTAAGTTCCTCCTGGAATTAATCTATTTTAAACAAATTTGCACAATTAATGTATACACAAATCGTTGAGTCAACCCTGAAAATAACATTTCAAAACAGAGTGCTGTGCTCTAGCCGGCATAAATCAATAACCAATAATTACTGTGGTGGCAGGGCTCTATGTATGGTGTTCTGGTTTCAGTGCTGACTGGTAGTTTAAGCTGTGGCTGGGTGTTCTAATAAAAGCACGGCAGGTGGATGGTGTTTAGCTTGTGCAAAAACGGCCACATTTGGTTACTCTACCCGAAAGCATTTCATCATCAAAATCCGAGTCGCCAAAGTCAGAGTCTGGCCCGGCCTTCCACCAGAACTGTTGGCTGACTGGAACCATGATGGCTCCCGTTGACGTCATTATTCCTTCCGGTTCCTTTGGTTTCTCTTCTTTATTTTTCTTCTCCTTTACAGTTCTACTCCTCTTTTTGTGGTGAGCATTTTTGCAAGTTTCTGTTTTATCTTTAATGGTTTTGCTCCTGGTGTGGTTCCTGGCATCACTCTGCTCCACCTTACTCATGTAATGTTCCTTCACTGTTTTACTCTGATCTGGTCTAGTTTTGCTGGTTCCCACTGCTGGCATGCGGCAATTAACATAAAGAAAAACATTCGTTTCTACATGGGCTAATTTATTTTTAAACACAAGCCAAGACCGTTTCCTTTTTTACAACTACAATTTTGGATATAATTACACTTAATTATATATGGAAATCTTTCATTAGTTAAATATGGCAGTATTCCAAAGTGAACATTTATTTCTTTGAAATTTGAAGTACATGCATGTTATTGTTAACTATAGGAAAATGACTTGGTCTCAAATGAGAGAACACCACAATGCCAACCTGGAAAGAAAATGCAAAATATGTACAGGATTACCAGGAGGTTATTGACGAAGGGTAAAGCCAAATATGGTTGCTTCCAGTATATGCACACTGTACTACTTCATGATAAAAAAAAAATTAAGGACTTTCTGCAGAAATGCTTCTGACATTCCAATGTTCAATCAAAACAGTTGTAAAAACCATGGTTTACAGTAAATTTATTAGTTTAACAAAAACATTGATTTTGGATCACTTATTTGAGAAGACATGTCTATAACTCATGATAAGGCATTTTTGTTCCAAAAATATCCAATTTACAGAAGAAAAAGGTATAACACATTTGAAATGGCTCCAAAATCAAAATGCACAACACCTACTGGAAACAAACTGTTTTTCTATCCTAAAGGAGATCAATACGGAGAGATGAAAGTGGTTTATTTCTGCAATAGTCGATACTGTACAAACAAAGCTCAACATGATTGCAGCATTTCTGCCAATTCAAACAACAATCAGTGGCTCTTGGCATGGATCTGTTTAATCAAGATACAACACTCAAAATCTGTGTGTAAATCGGTAGTACTTGTTTGAGCACATGCCAAGGAAGTCCTATTTTGATACCCACGTCTGTATGGACATGCATATACCTCACCCACAATACACATGTTGCATGCCACCGAGTTATACCATGTTGTATTTGCCATGTTATTGTTAGAACGATACTCTAGAATAGGGTAACAGTTTGGGTTATAAATAGGTTAAGATTAGGGCATGAGGTTGGTGGGTTAGAGTAAGGGTTAAAGTAACGGTTGCCTACTCAATGGCATAGTGCCAGTCACTAGGTTCGGCTTGGCACATGACATATTTGCACTACAGTCGGATTCAAAAATAACTTGGGACACTTGATAGGCAAACCTTGTGTAAACACAAGAAGCTACACAGAGGCTCAGTGCATACTTTGACCTATTAGCTAAAAGACATCGTAAAGTAAGACCTGTGTGATCTTCCTTGTGGCTCATGCAGTCCATGTGTGCTTGTGCTCATTATTTGTCTGGCAATCTTTTCAGCAGACTGTAAATGTACCACCTCAGAATCCAACTCAAGAACCACTAGCCAAAGACTAAGGTGGACTTATGTTTGCCAAGTATTATTTGCAACAACACAAGGAAGGTAGCTGGTTACCCTGGTAAAATGAAAAAGAAGATCTACCTACAAGGGCATCAGCTCTGGAGAGCTAATGGCGGCCATCCAGCACATGCTGCCTTGTGTGATGGGCGTGGTTGCCCAAAGGCTAGGCCCACCGCCGAAAACTGTGGATTGACGTCAGGAAGGGCAACCGTTCAATTATCTTTTGCTCCAATAAATCCTCACAATTAAAACTTTGGTTTAACTAACTTAACAACTATTGCAGAGATAAATTCTAGCACCCATCTGATTAGTGCTGTGCAAGGTTTTTCTCATTGCTTCATGCAAATTACTTACTTCCGTTCTGGTCTGGACTGTCTGTGTTGCCTGTCGGAGACGTGTCACTGCCGATACCCTGTGAAGCCTGAGCAAACCTTTCTTTGGCTTTCAGTGCCCTCGTCCTCTCCGTCTTGAGCCTTTCGTCGTCCTTCAGAAGCAGTACGAGGTTCTTTGACTTCTCACGGACATTCATGCCCTGGTCTTTGCCATCGCGGTCTGTGAATTGGAAGTCTTTCAGAGTCTGTATCGCAAAGATGTTCTCTTTGCACTGTTGGGCTACTCTTTCCGATCCCGTCTTTATAATGTATTCCAGCAGCATGAGGGCCTTGTAGACATGCCGCCAATTCTTGCCGTGATCGTTAAGCCGCTTCCAAATCATGCTCATGATTTCTGAGAAGGCTACCACATTGTACGTCAAGTCAGCAATTTCTGACATGACCGAGCTTGACGGTCCCCAAGGGTCGTTGGAGGTGGCTTCACGCACCTTGACCTGTGCGGGGGTATAGTTGTTAACGACATTTTTCACTTTTCTCATTGTTGACATTCTTTGGGGGCCAACCCTATTTTATATGAATTGTCAGCAAGTAAATAAAACTTAAATTTTATCTACAGACTGATTGAATGTGGTCCAACAACAAATCGCAAATCCTGGTGGTGTGTAAACAATAAAAGTGGGGTGAAATCCCTCAGAACTCTGGATTGGTAGAGGACTGCACTCCTCGGATCTGAAAGAACAAAATCCAACATGGCATTTAATCAAGGGGATTACCTCTCTGCAAAGATTTTTTCAAATGATCAAAAACATTTGTAGCAGAATACATGCACGAAAAGCACCCTATACTGATAGGCGAAGTAACACTCGGGCTGGAAAAAATGCATATTTCCCGGGAAGATAGTCCCATTTCCCATAGATTTCCCACCTTTTTTTATGTATTTCTTTATCTGAAAAGCCAAAGATTTCCCTCCAAATGGTCACATTTCCCGGGAAGGAGCTTCCTAGATTCCCCACTTTTTCCCACCATGGTGATGTGTGTTGTACAAAGTTAGCATATAGTGCAAGCTGTGCCCAAAAGCTGCGTGTGATGACCCATTATTGTCAACTGGACGGTTATTATCGGGGGTCATCACGATAGGAAAACTTTGATTTGAAAACGTCTATTGCTGTTTAACTTTACAGGGCAGATTAAGTCCAAAGAGCTGATCTCTTGTTTATGGGTCATTAAGTTGTCAGCTGCATCACATTAACAGCGTATGTGATTTTCTTTTTGTCGGCCATGTCACATACAACTGATACAGCGTATGCGATACTTTGACATTACAGGATTGTCACTACGCCAGTTGTCCTCACTCAGCGCTTGAGAAAGCTGACCGGTACTCAAGAAAATTTATTATGTATTATTATAATATTGTGTGAAACCAATATACCGTGTCCTGTCACTTTTCAACAAAATGCTACTTTAATAAAAAAATAAGCTGGAAGCGTTGTGTGATGGGGAAACTTCCAGTAAAAAAAATAATTTAAAACCCTCAGAAGGATGTATTCTACCAAAAGAAATTTTGATAATGTAATACCCAATACATTTTCAGCCCATGTCAGTGAGTTATGCCCTAATAGTGCTGAGAACCACCCAAATCACCGACTGTAGAATGCATTACCCGGCACTAAATTTGGTAGACATTTCATATAGAAGTCCCAAATATGCAAATGAGGGTATTGCCATTGATTCTGTCCTGCGCTAATGCCCACCATCAGGCGCATGAGGGAATCAATTGCAAATGCAATACCTCATTTAATAATAATAATAAAAGGCATTGTTATAGCGCCTTTGCAAAATGTATGCTTGAGACTTCTATATGAAACTTCTACCCTCAATCTGGGGCAATGACAACCCTGACATTTTACATTATGAACATAAAACTTCCCAACTTCTTTTTTGCTCATTTCCATCAGTGCTGCTTTTGGGGCTTCCTTGCTTTGATTTCAATTTCTGAAGATGATACTTACGACTTTGCCTTGCCTTTCAATATGATTATGTGTGCTATTTTTAATCCTGGTTTTGTTATCGACATATTTGAGATTTTTCTGAAGAACAGTTGTTTTATAATGAAATATAGCTCAAATTTGGGTTAACTTTATACTGTAGCAAACTTCTTTGCGGGTTGGCAATTTCCCGGGAAATACTAGTATTTCCCACCTAGGGCGGGAAATATTGGGAAATACTGGGAAATACCTGCAGAGATGCCAATGGGAGTTGGAAAAAAAATCTGAAAATGCGAACGGAGGGAGCGAAGCGACCAGAGTATCGCCCCTAATGGCGGGGGGTCCAGGGGCCCGCTTAAGGCCCCTGGTGAGGTCCAGGTTCAACGCCCCGGTGGGGGTCGAGGGGGCGAAGCCCCTCGAAGCCAGAGGGTTTCTGCACATTTAGAGCTACAGGAAAGACCATTTCTGAGAGTAAAATATCATTCCACAAAAGTTCAAATTAACTGTAAATGTGAAGAATGGGGCTTAGTTCTGGGTCCAAATAATCTCACCAGTTTGATCAAATTCAACTTCCAGATATAAAAAGGCCAAAGTAAACATAATGATAATGATTATTGATACAAGACACACTTTGGGGCTTTGTCTTTGCAGTTCATTTACTTGGCATCAAGTTGATAGCTACAGTTGCAACATGCAATCAGTCTTGGATCAAAATTTTGAAGACTTGCCGTCACTTAACACTGTTTACAACCTACCCAGTGAAGTTGTATTCCTATGTAAACTGCAAAGTTATCGCCATTCTCTTTGAGTAAACACCATTGAAACGTGTCCTTTACTTTCTCAATGTCTTTTAAATTGTTTCCAAGGCTTGTAAATTCAATTTCCATGTTAATTTTGTCGCTTATATACCACGTCGGTATTTCTCCGATAGAGTTGTTATCTGTCATGCTTAAATGCTTTATGCGAGTCTCTTACACAATAGCGCGAGTTACGCAAACCGATTTATACCCCGATGTTTCGATGTACTTTTGAGTGCGTCAGAGGTACGAGGGATGGAGATCAGATTACGATAAAACAAGAATTCGTTAACAAACTCAATATACAATAAAACAATAAAAAATCCGGAAAAAAAAAAATCTGAAAAATATAGAAAATGGATTTAAATCCCAGAAATGTAAAAAAATAGAAGATGGGATCTCTGTACCTGGTCAATACACGGGAAAATCTATGGAAGGAGTTCTCAATTATATTAGACTGAAGGGCCAGAGAATGCTGAGCACATTTGAAAGTTCCCTACTTGAGGGCCAAAGACACATGAATTTCTTTTTATTTCCCTTTAATTTTGAGCACAAGTTGAGGGCCAAAAAACAATGGTTGGAGGGCCGGATGTTGACCCGCGGGCCGCCTATTGAGAACCCGTACTATGGGGTTAAGTACAATTTGAACACTTTTAAATAAAACATTAAAAAAAATAAATATATTTACAGTTATAAATGTTGTGGTAATCATGTGGGTATGTTTTGAAAGGGTTTAATGAAAAGATTAAATGAGAACTTACCTTGTTCGAAATTGATCTTTATTTTATGAAGTATGGTGATGAGAGATAATGTGAGATTTGACGTTCGCGCATGCGCAGTCAGCTTAAAAGATTACAAGGGCAGAGGGTGTCAATAAAAAATAAAGGAATGAAACTACCTATTCTGTGAAGTAATTTTGGGTGGGGAGTGGAGGGCACATTATCTCTCACTCACCATTAAATCATAAAATAAAGATCAAATTTCGAACAAGGAAGTATCTCATTAATCTTTTCATTTATCTCGTAATACGTTCGAGATAATGCGAGATCTTTAAAGCCATTTGACTTGTATGCAATTTGTTTCTATCGTCATACATGTGAAAAATACAACCTTATGCAGTAACAACAATCTGATACATTTCTCATCTTATCTTTAATATCGTGTCATGTAGTTTAACCTTAACCTTTCAAACTTTTGTTGTCCCAAAAACATAGAACATGTACCTGCTGTATGCCTTACAGCATGTGGGAAAATTTAAGTCTTTCTGCACTTTTCTGAATCGTGCATTTTCAAACGTTTTTACATGTACAGTGTTTACTGCAAATTATCTGGTTTGTACATGTAGCTAGTCCCATACAACTTTAACACTGCAAAACCATAACTTTTGAAATTGCAAAAGTGATATAATCTGAAACACTGCACCTTTATGTGCTTAACAATGCAACCATTTTAAAAAAACTTGATATTCAATTTCAAGTTCCCCCTGAGTGATGTGAATTTAAGACACAATGTAAAATAGTTTCTCCTCTGTGTTTGTTCTTGCCATCCTGTGTTTTGAAATTAATGTTACAGAAATGCAATGTATCAGTCAAGGAACAAATCAAGTGATTTGTGTTCATATGTACAGGCCTAATTAACCTTTGAGAACAGCACTTCAATTGTTTGTGGCTAGTGGATTGTTATAAAATTTTTGGAATGTATGTTACTATTTCCAACCTGCTTGTCTCAAAATATGTGATTACTGGAAGCAGGAGCCGTATTAGCTTTGGACGTAGCAGCTGCTCGAGTGAATGGGGTTTACAATGTTCAGTGTCTATCCCTGCTTTTGACATCACCATCTTCAACCAGCGAGCTATAGTGTCTTTGCTTACACTTTCATCGGTTTTTTTAGCTTAGAAAAGCTGTTTTCTGACCTCTAATAGTTTTGTGAGGGACCAAATATTCAAGTAAATACTTCCGAAAGCACATATCGATATCAGGGGGGTATGCAGTTAGTTCCAACTTAGACCAGTGTTCCCTGGTCTACTTTGCTTGATTATCCCATGCACAAAAAACACAACAGATTTTCCCCATGTCATATTTCAAGTTGTTTTAGGCAAGGTCTGTTGTCTTTGAGCTGAGACAAGTGCAACCAACTGCCTGTTTTTATAAGTTAAGTCTCTTAAGCCTATATTCTTAGCTGGCGATAACGTCCGTAAATAATTAAGAACTTCTTGACATCCCAAACACTTCAATCTAGGTTTTGGACGGTTCAAATTGTACGCGCCCCTAATGAATCTGTAACGAGGGGATGTGATCCCACTGAAGGTCCGTCAGGAAGGACAACAAAGCAGCAGTGCGATTGGCAGTATTAAGGCTGACTGTATCTAGCTTGTCAAAAAAAAAAAAAATAATAATGTAAGAAGCTTAACACATGCACTACATTTGTTTGCACTGGATCAATATGCCGTTCATGCAAAAAGTTAAGCCACTGCTTGATAGAGACTTGGTATTGACGTTTTGTTGCTCTCTCTCCAAGAGGCGACCATGATGTCACATTTTTCTGGATTCTTGCCTTTTCGAAAGTTTGCGGATAATCTGCAACAAAGCAGGGTGAGAGTTTGATACGATAGTGGATGGTTTCCCGCTTGTAGGTGGTAAGTAAGTATTTTGATTCGGAAGTATACTGGTTCGTCCACTAGTAATGAAAGTAACTTGGGAAACCATGGCTGTGTTGGCCACTTTGGAAACCTTATTAGTTCCTTTGCTTGATCTGTTTCCCACTTCTGTAAACATCTTCTAGCATTACGGCAAAATGGTGGGAATGCATAGAAAAATAACAAGTGCCAGTCAATCATAAGCGTTTTGATAGATATAGTCCTGGGTCGGGTGCCAAGCTACATATCTATCAAGCTGCGCGTGTAATGAGAGGCAAAAAGGTCAAAATTTGGGGTTGCCTAAATCAAACACAATTATTCTAAATGTTTTGGCCAACATCATTCAATTGATCTTGCGAAAATTTCCTGATTTGCATGCTGCTATACGTTTGTACACCTGAAAATGTGCTTACCAGAGACCATGTCCTTGTCAATAGACCAATTACCAGGATCTTTTGCCAATTATTGCATGCTGTGAATTTTGTTCCCCCCATATTGGCAATGTATGCCATGCTGTGGTGTTGTACTTCTCACCAAAAACGTGAATGTTTTTAAAATTGGAAAAAAGGATTTAAGTGCAAGGAAGACTGCAAGCAGGTTCAAGGTAATTTATTCATTGTTACGGCTCGACAAGTTTTCAGGGTTCCACTGGCCCCTATAGGAGTATTGCAATTGTGGCCCCCTAACCTGCACCAGATGCATCAGTATGAATACAAAGCTGGGGTTTACTTGATCAAATATTGAATGCATTTTCAATGTTAGCTATCCACCATGTCAATTCATGTTTATTGCCCCATGGTGATGAAGATTTGATAGCATATCGAAATGACCATGATATTCCTTGAGTGATCTTGTTTATCTTTTCTACTCGTCTGTAGTGTAAACATTCCAAATTTTACTGCAGGGAATGCAGCAACTAATTTTCCAAGCACTGTAGTACAAATGCTTATGCTAGCCAAGGTGTAAGCAGTAGCTGTTGACATATATTCTTAATTTCATCTTTTTAGTTCTGGAGAGTTGATTTGCATGCATCGGAGTCAATAACAAATCCTAAAAGGTAATTTCTTGCACTGGTGACAGTACAGATTTTATGGATGATAGTGAATCCCAGATTGACAGGAGTTGCACGGTTCATTAACGCTGCTATTGTTTGTTTTGTGATGTTCCTATGATGAGTGTGACATCGATGTAAGAACGTATCAAGTGCCATGAGCTTGGGAGCGTGTGCCATGGTGGTTTTAAAACTTTTGGGAATCTAGGCCCAGTACTAATCCATTTGGGAGTTGAGGTAATGTTGTAAATTGATACAGGTAACCATTCCAACAAAATTTTAGTTATTTCGGTGTTGCTCGCAATAGGAATGGATAATAAGCATCCGCAGATCGATTGAGCCATGGAAACAATTCTGTGTAAGCCATTGGGTGGCCGCTAAAAAGTTTCCATTTTAAACTGTTTAAATATCCAAATAGTCATGGCTTAGATAAATCACGATCATTCGATGCCCCCACATTTTATCTGGTCTGGCAAAAAACATTTGACACAAAATCTCCTGCGCAAGGCAGTTTGCTATACGACACCCATTTTTCTAGTCTATCCATTTCTGTATTAATAGACTAGATTTCCTCAGATTTAGCTTATACGGAGGTGGTATCCATGTTTTGGATAGGTGGGGTTATCTAGAAATTCTAATTGTAACCTGAGAACGGCTTCCAAAAAAAAATTTTTTTTTGGGTCAGAGTTAACTCATTCCATTTGCATTTGTAATGACTTCAATCGACCTGCCATGCAGTCTGTATCTATGGTATTAAGGTACGATAAACGCGTACCTACCTCACAGCCATGGCTTCGGCGATCTTTTACTGTTGGTTTGTGGTTGAAGACATCTGTTTGCCGGGTGGGCGAGCTTGTGACATTGGTCATCTGCATACCGTTCGGGTTGCTGTTCTTTTGTGGTTTCATCGGGTACATAAATTGGTCCATGCTGGAGCGGTCCCCCTAAAAAAGGCTGGGGCATTGCTGGTTTTGTTGGGGGCTTGGGGCCTTGGGCATCCCATCCCGCCGCCTGATACTGATAGTTCCGGCGAGCAGCCGGGACATGACCATATAAGGATTGAATGAGGGGGGTTGAAGTTCCAATCCACGCTTGCCTCATAGCACAAGCTGTCTTTGTTCCTCTTCCATCTCTTTTACAAACTTTGGAAGAATCATCTCCGAATAACCATGTTGTTTTTACTGATGCTTGCACAAATGCGAGAAGCGAGTATTTAAATTGGCTTGATGCATTTCACGACGCAACATGTTCATCTCGAAGACTGCATGGGCCCAATCAAGGCTAGGCCATCATTCTCGGCTTCAGTCAGATTTCTGTCTTGAATGAAAACTCTGAGTCAGGGCAATTAGCCCTTTGATTAGAGGTTTCTCACAACGTTGGATTCTTAAATCCAAAGACCTGGTTTGTTTGAAGGGTATCCCAAATAATTGGATTTACTTTTGGGTAACACTAGTCTTTCACAGTTTGTGGGTTAAGTATTTCTGGCAAAGTATCATTTATTTTGTGTTTGTAATCCACTTTCGTTTGGGTAGCATGTAATCCATGCTCTTAGCGTGCATATCATGAATGGTTCGCCAATCTCATCGGGAGTTGCAAATCGTGATGCAAAAACGGTTGGTTTCTTCAGTAGTCAGACGTTTTTGATCTACATCTGGCATGACTGTTGATTATCATCATTATCCCGCTACAGGTAGCGGAGCATTGCAGGATTCGATCCAGCAGTGCCAAAACTCGGAACCTGAATCACCAACAAGTTACTTGAATATCATTATAAGGATCCATTGGATTATATCTGGTTTGTAAGAGCAAATCCAGGCCATGATTTCACAGCACAAGACGGGGATGGTGCGGATTGGATTGGGACATTGCCCACCAGTATTTTCTGCGAGTCACTATCATTTCATCATCATTGCCCATAAAGTTGGGAGTGGGAACAAATTGTGATCAGCACCATTTTGGCCTTTATGCATTGTAATGTTTCACACTATATATTGTGTGAACTGATTTGTGCTCTTCTAGTCTTTTATCAGCACTATGTTACATTTTATCAAGTCTCCAACGGTAGCATTGTCATAAAGTATGCTAGGCCAGGGTTGCCAACCCCGCGATTCGGTAGCCAATGGGCGACTTGCTACTCGGCCCGCGATCTGCAAAGGCCCACCGCGAATTCCTGACATTTGGGCTACTTTTCACTTTTCTTAGGCGACACGCCGCGATATCGTAAAAGAAGTAGTGCTTTATGAGAAAAATGGGTTGAATAGGCTTTGAAAGTTGTTTTACATACACAGATGTTCTGCTCCATACAGCATTGAAATCAATATAGAACACCACCCGTAGGGTCAGCGTGCAGCCGTATATGAGGCATGACAAAAGGATGCGTGTCTAATCAAGGCTATGACAATACAATAGGCATACAAAGAAAGTAACGGAGCTATAAGCATCCCGGATGCACTCTGATGGATAGCTCAAGTAATTAATGGTCAGGCCATGGGGTTATCAAGCATAGTTAATTACAAAGTTTGAATTTAAGAGTGTCCTAGAAGACGTAAGCTGTTCCGAAGCTGATGAAGTGTTGTACTCCGTTGGGCATGGCGCACGTCACGTCTGAGCAAGCCGACTCTTGCTAACTTCGCATTGTCGGCGAGGTAAAGTTCGATCTTCGGGAAATGGTGGAGGCGATTTATGAATAATGTAAAGGGTCAATGTGGACATTTGCGGGATCATGCATACACATGTTTGTTAGTCCTGCGGGGAGGGGGGGGGGGTACTGCATTTGGGTCGAGGACTTCAAATATTTACCCATTTTCTATCTTATTTTCATTTTTAAGTATATTTAATTATACTTTTTTTTAATTTTAATTTTTTTTTACATTTAGTGTTGAGATCGAGACAAAATAATCTTACGCAGAAGTATGGTTTTAAATGCTCCCTAACTTCAGTTTTGAGCGCTTTTCAATTTTGGGCGAACTCCTTTTCGGCGAATTGGGCGACTTTTTGCGCATCCGCCCGCGAATTGGGCTGATAATTTTTGGCAACCCTGTGCCTTTATGGTCAATAGTATTGTCACAAGTTTCAACTTGGGCAGGTACACTTTTTTGTCTTACTTTTACTTTTGCAGAGTCAGTTTTATTCGTTGTCCAGGACTTAGCTGAGTAGCTCCGTGTTTCGGGGGTTTCTTAGAACCCTTATCCCAACCAGAATGTCAGGCCCCGTAGTCTTAGACTGCGGCTTGTTACTGGGCCGTTTTTCAGCCGGTATCTACGCTATTCACTGACGTGCCGGTTGCCGAATTCGGCGGTTTCCTCGGAGGCTCGAGTCATGGTTAGAAATCCTTAGACTTCCTCGTATCAATAAAAACAGAAATGTCCGTCTAAAACGACACCAAATTCACGAGGGTTATTTAAACCCACTGCGTGACAAAAATAGTTCAATATTACCAGTAATTTCGCAGGATTGCGAAGATATAATTTCGCTGACAATCGTAGTTTCTACGACGACATACAACGAACGCACTGACTGCTCATGATGCGCGAACGTAGCTCGCCTTATCGCGAACATATTACAAGATAAATTCAAATTTAACTTCACTTTCACTCCACTAATTGACTTATAATAAACCATCCAAGTATATTAATTAGATAATCCGATGATGCTAAACCCTGGGTGTGACAATCAGACCTTCCATTTCTGAGGAGACCTCAATTGCCCCGAGCTCCTACAGTTTTCCTTTCCCTCAACATCTTTCAGAAGAGCTCAAAATTGAGCTCCCCAAGGCCTATGTTTTGAATATGACATGCAACTGGAGCCCTTGTTGTGCCACCTAAATGAACCTCAGGAGAGTTACTAACAAAGTTTTCCTCTTATTTTCATAAAATGAAGGCCTGACACTAATAGGTGTTTGTGGTTTTCATGAAAAGGACCAGCTACACTAGGATAAAATAAGAATGAGGATAGAATTTAGAATAAAAGCTGCCTGCAGTTAAAAATGTCCATCCAGTTTCTTACTTTGTGCATCTTAACACGTACTTGTTATTTTAGCATACGGGTACACAACACTGGCTGCTGGCCAAGTTAATTTCTTTACCTGTGCCAAATTTAGTGATATTTTCTCTCTAGCTATTTAGCCCTTGTATAGTAATTTTGATGTATTAAATAATTGTTGAGACAAATGATGATTAAATTGAAATGTGTCAAGAATCTACAGATCAAAAGACTTGAGTCCAATGCTAAGTTGTGATAAAAGTGAAAACACTGCCACCCGTTCATTTTATGCATGAAAGTGCAATCTGTGTTTGTTATGTTGATTTTCATGGTGCTTTTAAAAATCAAATTAATTTTGAAAATTGTCCTTTTTGAGTAATTGTCCCAGTATTTCCCATTTTCGGCCAGTTTATGGCGTGTGTATTTACCGGGAATACCGGCCAACCCTGCTTTTTTGGCAACATTAAACAGCAAAAGAAAAAGAAAGATATTTAACTTGATGTTGCTGAATATCAAAGAATCCAAGCATAGTAGATATCCAATTCCCCTCGATCACTCTTGAACGGGCATCCAAGCACATGACCTACTGCACTATAACAATTCAATTGTTTTCTTTTTTAGAACAAGGTCGCTGAGTTCATAGTATAGCGAATACATTATTGGTGTGAAGTCCAATTGGAAGCTACTATCAGATCACCCATTGACCTTGCACAGGTATGCCTTTCCTCTGTTCCTTTCCTCTGCCACTTCTTTTCAGAAATAAGTCCTGTCCACACGGAGGCTGAAACTCCGGAGTTTCGAAACTCTGGAGTGTCGATCGGAGTGTTTTGACCCTGAGGACCCATTCAGAGTTTTAAACACCAGAGTTTTATCGAGGGTCTAGCAGTGTTTAATCCTCAAAAAAATTGGGGGTGAAGCTCAACTCCGATAACACTTCACTACTACCCGGGAGTGTTTTGGATAGAGTGCCGTTTGGACAGCTTTGGGGGGATAGATGACGGAGGTGACCTCGGCACGGTCATCTTTGGTGACAAATTCCTGTGGTTGAATATCACGCGCGAATGTGCACGGCTTCCAGTTTTTTGTATGTTGACTTCCGGTCCACCCTCCGATATGAGAAGCAGAGAATGGTCGGGGATTATTTCAGTGTTTCGGCCATCGTAATGGACACAACTTGACTTGGATTTAATTTTCACCGCTGGAGTTGTCTGACCCCTGAGAGTTTTGTGACCGTGTGAACATAGCTATATATCAGTTTAGAGTGTCCTCCACATGTATAGTGAGTCGCAGTGCTTTCTGAATAAACGCTTGTGCATATTGTAAACCAAACAGAAATAGCCCACCCTTGAACTGGACGATTTGTACAACAAAAAATAAAATGTAAAGGCTAATACCCTGGGGATGGGCTGGAACTCGGATGGCAGTTCAAAAAAAATAAAGCAAGTTAAAACTTGGAATCCCCCTGGACGGGAGAAATGTACTCATTAATATTCTTGGTAGTCAACCTTAATAACAATAACAAACCCAGCCTCAGCCAAAGCTTCAATTGCACCTTCGACCTGTTTCCCCAGAGAATATTGCTGCCATGCATGCGAGACTAAAAAGCTTTTACCGCCGTTTTTTCCCGCTGCGGGTAAAATGGCTCAAAGGCAATGGGACCACACTGAATTGCATGAATTGCATATCTCATTGCACCTGTGATGTCAGAACCACTTAAATGTGTTTGCTTCCTATTGACTCTCCCGACCGTTTGTAGGGGGAAGTCCCCGGTAAGTTGATTTATCATGACCTTTTACAACCCTGATTATACTTCAAGTCACAGCGAGCGATATCTGCTTGTGAATCATGCGCGATACTATGATCTTTGGTCGAAATTCGGTACTGTGCATGCCAATCGATAACTGCGACTGGAAGTATAATCGGGGGCTTTATGAGTCGATACCTCGATCCTAAATAAATCGGGATAGGGCTACTCTTTCAAGAGAGCGCGGCAATACCACGTGAAATAAATAGCTCATATAGCGGCCCTACGTTAGTACGTCATGCTGCATAATTAGGAGCTAATCGAAATTGCCCTTGGGTGGCGTTATCACTTCGGAACATGCTTCGGAATCGTCTGTGGCAGGCAATTGGTAAACAACAACACGTTTTTACCCATGTGAACATATGCATTACCTAAACTGCCTTGTCAGCTCTTGTCATGGCATCGTTGGAGTAGTAGAAATGATTGAAGTACGTGCAATTTTTGGGTGAAATATTTCCTCTTTAATATCTTTGGAGATAATTTTTCTCACATAGTCCAATCATTGCCTTCTATACGGTCTCAAGTTCTGTTTGATCCCCGAAGAGAAAGGAAATATTAATGCATTTGGAGGTAATTTGGGATCGCAAAGTTGAGGTATGTGTCAAGGGAAAAGTAATTTCAAGTTTGGTGTTGCATGAATCCACATCCGTTAAATGCAACTTGTTAAAGACTAATGTGTGAAGTTTTGCTTAGCAGAACTAACTACCAATAGACCTCAGGGGGGGGGTTTATCATTTTTAATTGTTTTGCCATGACGTGATGCGTTTGGCAAGTAAGCCAAGTTACAAGCTGTGGACATTTCTCACTAGTGTTGATCGAGAACTCTATCGCGTTCAACTGCGCCAGTTGAACGGATAGAGAACGAACCTATCGTAAATTCGGGCAGGCCTGCGTTGCAGAAAGTTCGACGATGGACTTGGATATTTTAATTAGTTTCTCGTCAGTCGACTGCACTTGCAAGACTTAAGCTTCCAGATATTATTAACTCTTTTCTCACTGATGATGCTTTAAAGGGGATGGCCCGATTAAGGGTATGAAGTTTTCATCTTGATATCTTGGGCCTTCACACCAAAACCCTATCTGTTGTAAATTTTCGCGCCAATATTTCACCCGTTTTGATGCGAGAGCTAAAAACGTGATTTTGGGGGGGGGGGGGGGGGGGGGTAACCCCATGAGTACGGTGTAAAATTATATTGGTCGACCAAAAATGGGTCACATTTCGCTCATAACTTTTAAACCAAACTCCTTTGGCTCTAAGATTTCACAGGGTAAATGAAATAAATAAGTTGCTTTCTCTGTTACCAAAATGTGGGGTTGACCACTTCTGGGTAAAATCCCTGGGGGGGGTTAACCCAGGATCTGCCACATTTGTAAACACATCTCAATACAAAAGGTTGAGTGATTAATATGTTTGACAGACTGACAAAACCCCTGAAACGTGATCCTTAAGTCCGCAAGTGGTTGCCTTAAGAGAGGGGGCCAAAACAAAGTTGTACAGGGGTCAAATTTGTAAATTGATCCAATAATGTTGGAAAAGCACACCATGTTATGTGTCTACCATAAGGATTCATAAAAGGTATAGTTTGTAATATGTACAGCTTAAAGTTTCCGAGTTATAGGCTAAAACCTCAAAAATCAATAAACAAAACATGCAAATATGTTAAAAAAACCTAAAATTTTAAAAATTGCTCCGATTTGGATAAAAATGGTGCAAATTATTGGTGGAGCTCATAGGTAAATAAACATTTTTAAGGAATAGTTTTTGAGTGCCCTCAAATGCTTGCTTCAGTAAAGTAAAGGGGGGTAACAAGATCAAGCCCCAATTGAAATGCAATTTTGTTAACGTTGAGACCTTCTTGCCCCCTACAATCGGAAACTAGCAGTTTAAAGGACAGTAAAAACTATCCTTATTTTAATCAACAAAAAATGGAAAAAACCTTTTTCCACCAATAATTTGCACGCATTTTTTATCCAAATTGGAGCAATTTACAATTGACCCCGTACACACTAGAAAATTGACCTTATTATTGATTTTTGGCTGTTTTTAGCCTATTAACTCTGAAACTTTAGGCTGTACATCTTACAAACTATAATACCTTTTCTGAATCCTTATGGTTAGACACATAACAATGGTGTTGCTTTTCAACATGATGGATCAATTTAAAAATTTGACCCCTGTACATGAACTTTGTTTTGGCCCCCTCTCCTTAAGGCACCAATTGCGGCACTTAAGCATCACGTTTCAGGGGTTTCTGTCAGTCTTGTCAACATATTAATCACTCAAACCTTTTGTACTTGAGCTGTGTTACAAATGTTTGCTAGCTCCAGGCTATTGGCTTCTGGGGACGATGCTATTAGCGATCAGGCCCATGGACCTTTAAGCAAGGGTAACGGTCATGTTTTGGTTTAACTTTCGCCCATTTCTGGTCATTTTAGACTTCTAAAAAACCGTAAAATGCAGTGGCCTTTTAACGGTAAAATATTTGGAACAACACTAGTGGGCGAACATATAGTACGGGATAAATTTTAGTTTTAATGATTGCAACCTCAAGGTCTGACGTTATTTTATCTCTGGACATTATCGTATCTCTGACTTGAGGTTACAACAAGATGGTCGTATTTTCGAATCCGTTTAACAGTATGGTGTGAAAAAGTTGTTCTCACAACTCACAATACTGCTTGTAACGTACTTACGATGCTCTGTCTAAAAATCAGCACGACGGTTCCTGAGTATGCTAGTTTGTCCTTTTGCACATTGGATGTCAAAATCAGACGTGTTTTCGTGGCCATTAATTTAACATTTTTGTTTTGTTATTCATGTATCTGTGTTAAATTGAAATCTGCCATGTTTGTTACCGTCCACATTGAACGCATGCGCTTTGCACTAAGACTTATCGATGTATTTTAGCTGGCTTGCATTAAAACTATGGATCAACTATCATGACAGATCGGCATCGTTCAGGATGCAGATTCGACGAGAATCACAGAATTCGATTCTCACGCGTTCTCGTAGCATCCCGATATGATAATCAATTTCTCCCATTGAATCACGTATTAAGTGGTTGAGATTTCAAGAAATTGAATTCTCGCAAACTGATACAAATTTGCACCCCTGTCCGTTGTCTATTTCAATCATGGTTCAACAAGACATATTCCAACAGTTATGCGCCCGAAGAGGTCGTTTTCATCATCAAGCGGTTAGAGACTAATTTTTTGTTCATCAGAAAAGCACATGTTCACCACTGACCTTTTTACATCTTGACCCCTGAACCCTGCCTGCCCCCATACGATACCAGCTTTTGGACTTAGACTGAAAACGTAAGATCACATACCTGCTGAAAATCACTATTTTTTTATCATTTTGTGAGTCAGTGAAAATACAGGTCCAACAGTATTGTATGGTATGTCAAGATAAAAGTGGTCAACATCGGGTAATTCGACCATTTTGGAGTAACCATGATGCACAGGCCCCAACCATAGTGATTTCATGCTATTTTTACTTGACACACATTTTTGATAACTTTATGCCCCCTAGTATTACCCTTTCAGGGATACCACAAAAAAATTCTACACAAACCCCGTTGTAAATGGGGGGTCAATTCATGCCCCCTACAGAATCACGTCTGATAAGGTTACGTGCGGATCCTTACAACCTTAACAGTGGTATCCCCGCGCAAACGTGCAGCCGAGATCCTGCTCAGTTCTAATTGTATTAGGAAATGAACTTTAACAAAAAGGGTCAAATTAATTGGTAACATGATTCTGTTGACTGCTTGTGAGACTCTGAAATATATCATAGCACTGTTCGAAATGAACCACAAGCTATATTGAAACGTGGCAACCAGGTGGGGGCAAAAGGGGCAGATGGGCCCCCTCTGAAAATGTTTGTGAGGGGAAATCGGGACATTAAACATGTATTATGTTTAATCAGCCCTTTTAGGACTCTTTTGCTGCGACCGCGAAATGTTTGCTTGTGATCGGGACATTGTTGCACTGGTTGCGGGGGGGAGGACAAAAATCGGAGACGAAATCAGGGAATTTAATTCTAATCAGGGTAAAATCCAGAAAAATTGCCTTCACATTTTTTTGTATTTGTAATACAAAATGTGGTTAAAATAGTAAATTATTCCCAGCATAATGATAAAAACCCCATACAAGAAATGAATGCATAATGTGACTAAAATGAACTTACACATTGCAAAAGAGGGAGGTTGGCTGCATGGTTTCATGTAAGATGTCATTCGTGCATCAGGAAAATGGAAAAGATTTACATGATCGTGGCAACAATGACAATAACCATGAGATGATATCTGTCAGTGACAAGCACAACCGTTGATACATGTGTGTTATATGCTGTACAAGTTTAATGTATGATTTCAGCAACGATGTAGGTCTGACACTAAAATAATCGTGAGATTCATATTCTGTGTGTTTTCCTTTCATTTGAACCCATATTGATATACTGGCATATACTGTTCGAGTGACCCCGGGGCCCCACAGGGGGGTCTGTGTGAAGTTTACGGAAATAAGCCCTTGGATTTCTATTCAGCTGTGTAAGAGGCTAGCTATCGGATATAGTAACAAAAAATGCATTGGGCATTTAAAATGGCTGTGCGTGCTCCCTGGTTAGAGTGATTTGGGTGAGTTTAAAAATTGGAACCTTAAGTTAATGGATGTTAAAAATTACAGATCTTGGCATGACTTTTGGGTTTCGTTTACGGTAAACACACAGAGTGAATGTACAAAGCAACTGAAGTCATGCTCAGCAGACTAGATAAATTCAGTATTCTGCCCAACACTCCTTCAACATGCAGTCTATTCAGTTGAGGCTGCCAAATTCATAGCGGTGGGTGGCACCAATAACAAAAATTCTTTCACAAACTTTTCCGAAAGTCACCATTTGCCAAGACAGCTGTCAAACCGCGTAGTACATGTGGAATGATTCTACAATCATGTGTCAGGTGAATGCAACAAAGTCGTAACTGACATTTGGGCACAAATTCAGTTTTCTTTGGATTGTGAAAGTACATTTAGCAAGTCATCATATAAACTTTACCCCAATTCATAAATCAAAATAATAATTTCTTATGAAAGAAAGAAGACAATAAAAAACAAGGAAAAAAAATTGAAAAGAAAAATGATTCTGCAAAATGGCAAAAATGCAGATGCGACTTTGTTGCATTCACATGACGATTTTGTTTTGTGTCAAATTTCACCATGCGGCCATGCGTCGGGGTTCGCCGTCGGCCATTTTGTACTATTTCTTTCATGTTAAAATGACAAGTAAAACGTGATGATTTATTTAGATTTCATATCTATGGTAGTCATTTTTTAAATGACTTTTTTAAAAATAATTCTAACTTAATTACCATTGTTTATTTACTTGCAATTAACATATGAATGAACTGATGTTGACTGTGTTGATTGGTTTGATCCATTTAATACATGGGGGCGAGGTAGTTGCTTTATTGTAAATACTGAACCAGGGAAGAACACAAAAGTGCTATACGATTGGTGAGACAGTGTCGCTATGTTAATTATGATTGACACGCTTGGGTTTGGTAGGGAATTATAGGCCATGAGAATGAAAGTTTTAGATTTGCGTCCGGACATTTTTCAAATTACATGAGGCTTTATTTCATTATTCATTACGTATTTTCATTGGTTGACTGCAAGTCAGTTAAAAGAGGATGTGAGAGTGCAGAGAGCCGCGAGTCAAAATGACTCTAATAATATTCTAAAATGAATTTAGAATATTGGGAAAGGAAAGCCGACTTCGGCTGACACTTATTGGGAAAGGAACGCCGACTTCGGCTGACACTTAAAAGATGATATGTTCAAAAAGCCGCGGGTCAAGATGACTCTCATCAATTTTTCTCGCGGGTCAGAAAAGTCAAGCGTCACAGACCCGGGACTCCGGGTCCCTGAGTTTACCAGAGCTGAAGGATCAATCACATCAACAAGGCCAGTCATAGAAATGCGGCATGTTTAGAGTCTGCATGCATGTACTCTTTATTGTTATTGCGTAATTGTAGTTGTACACTTTTACAGCCGTTTGATGATGATTTGAAACTTGATTTTTTTTGTGATGAAGAGCATTTTTTATGCAAATAATGATTTTTTTTTTAAATGATGAAAATTTTCAGTGGCAGGTTTTTGAGCATGTGGGCAGTGGACGCAAATCTAAACCTTTTAATTCCCATGGCCAAAGGTTAGGCGACCCTTTTTTTTTAATCGACAAGATCGATTGATTGATTTACACTTCTGTAACTTGATCAGGAAATTCCCACCTTCCCTGCTTGGATATGGTTGTCTACCAGGACCCCTCTAGTTTAGGTGCGTAATTATGTGTATCGGTGCATTTTCAGCGCTTATTTTGGTGCGTTAAATACAAATTTATCAGTGCGAGAAAAAACGCGGAATTGACGAAAATTGCGCATGAAAATCAGGTTTTCTAAAAAACACCGATCCCTGGACCCTAGCCTAGGGAATCAATTTGGAGGTGAAGAATTTGGAACAAAACATTATATTGTTTATTATCATTTATCGCGGAAGCCGTCCCGGCAGGAAATCATATTCGGCTTCCCGGGAAATTTACATTTTTTCCAGCCCTGCCAAATCTACTCTGACATTGACATTGTGACAATGACATGATGTCTGACAATCACAAGCAGCCACACACTTACAAACATTGTCCATTGAGTCTACTGCGAATTTCAACCCTGATCTGAGCATGCGCATTACCGTTTATAGCAAAAGGTTATCAGCGAGGTCAAGTATCGGGCATTATTAATGAGCTTGTGTAAGCGTGCCGTGTGCATAACTATCGCCGCGCTGCGGCTGCTTTCTCGTGTTCAACCTGTGCAGCATGCAGGTAGTAAACAATCATGACAATGCAATGCAAGTGTCCCCTGCAAGTCACATCACATTGACCCAATAATATTTACGATTATCAATATCATCATATTATCTTTAATAACACTTTTAAAGTTTATTAACAACAACTGAGTTACCCCTGGCACCGGTATGTAGGCCGTATCAACAAAATGCGAAATGCCATGGCATTACAAAATCGCACAGGGTAAATCTATGCATATTGATCGCGAAGCAGCCTGATGTACTGATACGACGCGACGCCTGTCAAATTATGCACCAAATTGATGCTGACTGAGACTGTCAAGTTGACCCACAAAAATCCTCATTTCCCAAATAAATTCCTATAAAATACACCAATCAAAGAAAGAGGGGCATTTTACTCACCAAAAACAAGCAACTTGGTCAGATTTGAAGCAAACGCTTACCAAACGGCGAAACAAAAATCTAGGTAACTCGACGAAACCAGTACCGATATTGCGACAGAATAAAAGCAATTTGATGCATTGAAAGTAGAGCTATCGATAAAATGACGTTATGATTGGTCACATGATGTTTTTAACCAATAAAAAGCTTTAAAACGAGGGAAATCCCCTATCAATACATCGACTTTGGGAATTTCTTGTAAACAGGTCTGACGTCACATAATGAGGCAAACAGCGCATTTATTTGCATAAATTATGTCTACGAAATCGGCGTACGATGTTTTGTAATGTAAGCATGGCAGTGTCAAGTTTTCAGATTCAGTCCTATGAATCAGTCGGGACCGAGCACTCAATCAGGCGATGTCGCCGAATCTGACGATGTCGCTCATTTGGACGATTTTCCATCGCCAAATACGGCGAGGTTTGCTATCTTTGAGATAAATTCAGTGAGACCACAAAAAGGCAAAGACAAAAAATTATTTTGCCAATTAACTTTAAATACAAATATCTAAAATCTCAGCGGGTCAAAATTTTTTTCATCGGGGACTTCTTCTGCTACATGAGGTAAAAGTTGGGATTTTTTAGAAAAGAAACTCAAATTTTGAGATAAGCACCATTGCCAGAAAATCACCCCATTTCATCGACTACAGGGAAATCCCCAATCACCATATTGAAATGAAGTCCAGAAATGAGTGATGAGTCAATTAGCATGTGATTTGTGTCCAACTTTAACCTCATCTTCAGGATACAAAGGTTTAAAAAGCACTAACTTTTCCATAAGAATTGACAGAAGAATTTAACAACGCAGTGCATATTAATCTGAAATGTGAAGCAGTAGCTTCTGCACATGCGCAGTAAAGCCGAAATGGCTCTGCGCACGTGCAGTAACAGCAAATATGGCGATGCACTTACAGAATGCTACTGGAAAGTTGTTCGAAATATCTAACCATAAATGCCACAGCATATTTAGGGTTAGAAGTCTTAAGGTACCAGAAATGGGCGGAAAGTTAAACTAAAACATGACCGGTTAATCTTTGCTTAAGCATCCTCAGTGAAAAAAGTTAATCCGATCTGGAAGCTTAAGTCTTTGCAAGTGCAGTCGACTGGCGAGAAACTAATTTACATTTCAAAGTCCATCGTCAAATTTTTCTGCAATGCAGGGCCGCCTGAATTTGCACTCTCTCTGGGTCTCTAACCGTCAACTGGCGCATTTGACGGATAGAGTTTCTCGAGCAACTGGAAAGTAACCCAGCAACTTTTGAGTACTTTTTATGCACTTTGAACTTGGATTTTTACAAAATCATTACTGACGGATTAAAAGGTAATATAATATGTACTATAATCCAAAGTTTTAACAAAAATGGTGAGTATGATTTTTATGATGAATGTCGCCCAATTCGCCGTAGTCGCTCAATCGGGTGATCGCCCGATTGAGCACTCGGTCCCGACTAGTTCTGCTAAGCATAACACATTATGTCTTTAACATGTTGTCATTAACAGGTATGTGAAGTTATGCAAAACCATAGGCTTTAGCTTTTCCCTGTTACAAGCATGAGCAGGCCATTTCAAAGAGCCAACTTTGCACACTGCAGACGAACAAAATATCAAAAGCAATTCAGAATCGAATTGATATATATGTTCCTTAGATAATAAATTACCTTTTGAATTAGTTAATCCTCAAAAAGTTGTCAAAAAACAGTAGAAATCCATTTTCCGGAGAAACAACCTTTCTCATACAGGACGTGTTTGCAACCGGCCTGAATGAATGTGACCTTTAATCCGGAAGGTCACATACCGGTACCTGGACCAAGCTGAATCCTCAGTCCTCTAATATACGCATGGCTGTTACACTGTGCTGCTATTCACTTTAGCCATCATGTTTGTTAGTTGCGAACGAGGGGCCAGGGACTCGGGCTAGCCTGGACCCATCTGAGGTGCTAACTGGAGAAAACAGGAGAAAATTAATCCTTGTTGGTAAACAAACGAACACGTGGTGACCCATGTGACGTATGTATGACCTCTGGTCAATTATGGCTTCATTCATGCATTGGAGTGACAGAAGTGATTGTAGTCGCAATTTTCTTCAAAATGTTTAATTTGTAATTCTTTTAAGTTTTTTCACATATGTCGTCGCATTATATAGGATCTCAAGTTGTGTTGATTGTAAAAACAGGGATATATCGTACATTTGGAGGGATTTTGAGATCGACAAAGTTGAGGTAGGTTCGAGGGAATAGGTAATTAAAGCAAATAGATTTGCATAACTTCACATACCTGTTAATGACAACATGTAAAGATAATGTGAAGTTTTCAAGTTATGCTTAATTAGCAGCAGGCCCCAAATTCCACAAAAGGGGCAAAGGTCCACTTTTTGCTGAATTTTTTGATAAAAAGGTCCAAAATATAGCGAAATTTTGAAACAAAATCCGCTTTTTGGTGATAAAATGTTCAAAGTCTAAAAAAGGACCATTTTAAGGTGGTTGGATCGACTTTTGCCAAAAAAGTCCTCCCCAAAATAAATCCTGTGTACGGCCCTGCAGTCGGGACCGAGCGCTCAATTGGGCGATGTCGCTGAATCTGACGATGTCGCTCATTGGGCGATTTTCCATCGCCAAATACGGCGAGCTTTGCTATTTTTGAGATAAATTCAGTGAGACCACAAACGCAAATGATTCTCCACAAAAAATTATTTTGCCAATTAAAGGTGCTTGTTCCGATTTGTGTATTGTGTTCTCTACTTGATATGAGAGTCTGGCACTTGCATATGACAGAAAGCACAATAATGGGACCAGAAACCTACCACAAGGGGGGAAAAATAATTTCTATTAATGTGCTAATGTTAACTAGTTTAACTTTTCCATAGGCACCCCTACTTTCAATTTAAGGTGAAAAAAATATAACTTTTTCCGTTTAATTATTTCCACGATACAATATTAGTTTGAGAATACCATTGGAGTATATAGTAAATGTGTAACATT